>JAGKTI010032994.1:0-11778 GCA_018397915.1 Birgus latro | reverse complement strand
GGCCATTCAGGACAATTGGTCGTTTAGCCCAAGTGGCCCATTCAGCTGTCAGGGGGCACTGCGACTGAGTACTGGCCTGGGAGGGGGCAGGATTATTGCTTGTCCTTATTCACAACGCTTGTCACCCTGCAAACACTTTATAGACAGGGAGAGATTGATGCAGTCAGCTTAGTACACACACTAATGGCTATATATAGACGTAAGTAGACAAAAATATGGCCATAAGGATAGTTTATATGTAGATAAGTAAGTAAGCGGAGATACATAGATAGGTAGATAGACAGATAGACAGATACAGAAAGACAGACTGACAGATAGACAGATACATGCACACACATACATGCATACATATACATATACATAAGTAAGTACGTAGGTACAAGTAAGTTGCCAGGTAGGTAGATAGGAAGGTCAGTAGGTAGGCTAGTAGGTAGGCAGGTGGAAGAAAAAGGTTGATACGTGTGTCTTGGTAGATGTGCTGAAAGACGGAAGATGGTGCCTGTGCAAGGGAAGGCAAATGAGAGAGAGAGAGAGAGAGAGTGAGAGAGAGANTAGGAAGGTGGGGGATGGGGGTGTTTTGGTGGGTGGGATGGGGGAAGGAGGATGGGGGCGGTGGGGGAGAGGGGGAGGGAGAGAGAGAGGGCGGTAGAGAGAGCAAGAGAGAGAGAGAGAGAGAGAGAGAGAGAGAATTTTGATGATGATGTGCGAGCGCAAGAAAGAGGAAGAGAAAAAGCAGAGGAGCATAGAGACTGAAGGAGTCATTGAGGAGGAAAAGGAAGGAGATATTGAGAAGAAATGAAAGCTGTTTTTGTTGCTGTTGTGGTCCTCATTGGTCAAGGCACTCGCAGACCCAGTGGACTTCTGGAAACCGAGCACTTTAGTAGGGTGTTCCCAGAGATTTTATTTATTTATTTATTCTTAGATTTGAAGGACTGTTTGTGCTGTGAGGATGAGGCGAAATATAGAAATTAAGGAGACTGTGAATGATGATGAATTATAGGAATGAGAAAGAAGGAAATAAAAGGCTTCAGGGAATAAATTGGAGGACTTATACAGAGGAGTAAATCAAGAGAGAGAGAGGGAGAGAGAAAGAGAGAGAGAGAGAGAGAGAGAGAGAAGGATAGGGAAGGGGCGAGCTAAGTGGAAGTAAGGAAAGAGGAGAGGGGGAGAAGGTAAGAGAGGGGGAGATGGGGAGAAGGTAGGGAAAAGGGAGAGGGAGAGAAGGTAGGGGAAGGGAAGAGGGGGAAAAGAATGAAATGCAAGAGAAGGGGAGGGAGAGAAGGGAAATACAAAGAAGAGGAAGGAGAAATGGAGAGAACATAAGGGAAGGGAAGAAGAGGAAGAGAATGGAAGGCAAGAGAAGGGGAAGGAGAGAAAAGAAATACAAGGAAGAGGAATAGGAAAAGGGGAAGAGGAAAGGAGTTGAAAGCAAGGTAAAGGAATACAATGAAAAGAAATGCAAGGGAAATGAAGAGGGAAAAGAAAATGAGAATGGAAGGCAAGAGAAAGGAATGATGAGAAGAATAAGTAAAGGGAAGAGGAAGGGAGTAAAAGACCTTGGAACACCTTGACCACTAGAGCAGCAGCAGCCGACCGCAACAGAACCAGAGGCCAAGGGTAACACGAGACACCCCTGTAATTGACAACACGTGTACGGTAATGGGGGATTGAGAAGGGGAAGGGGGAAGGGATGGCTTGGGGGCGGGGGAATTGTGGTGTGTGTGTGTGTGTGTGTGTGTGTGTGTGTGTGTGTGTGTGTGTGGACAGGGAAGGACAGGGGGTTGAAGAGTCAAGAGTAGAATGGAAGGAGTAAGGACAGGGAAAGGAATGGTAGGGGTTGCAGGGTCTGGGGTGTATATGTGGGGTGTATATGTATGGATGGTTGCCTGGAGGAAAGTAGTGTATGTGGGTGACAGGGGAGGGGAGAGGGGTTCAAGAAGTAGGGGTTAGAGTAAAAGGCAGGGAAAGGGGTAGCAGAGAGAGGGTTATTTATGTGGAAGAGGATGGGAGGGGACGGGTGGAATGGGGGTTAGGATGGGTGAGGGAGAGAGGGGTGTATGTTTGGCAGGGAAAGGGGATTTAAAAGAGATGTATAAAGCTAGAAGTAGGCGAGGGAAGGGAAAAGGTATGGAGGGGTCGGGACAAGTAGGGGGTGATAGGGAGGGAGGTGATAGGAGTTGGAGGAGAAAAATATAAAGGAAAGGGTGACAAGGGTGGAAGAGAAGAAGACAGGGTATAAGAGGAACAGAGGCAGGGGAGGGGTTGGCAGGGGGATGGAAAGGCAAGGGTGAAGTGGCGGAAGAGGTACAAGGACGAAACTATGTTATGAGGGGGGAGGGATGGGAAGGGATGGAATGAAAAAGGAATGGGAAGAAGTAAAAGAGAGGCAGAGACAAGGATATGAAATGACAGGGGGAAGTGGAAAGAGTTGGTAGGAAGAGCGTGAAGAGAAGAAGAGATGGAAGGGGAATAAGATACAAAAGATGCGAGAGACGAGAAAAGGGAGATAGTGGGCAGGGGAAAGGATAGGAGGAAGTATGGCAAAGATAGGGAAGCAATAGAAAAGGTAAGGGACTAGTGCTGGTGGAAGAAAGAAAGAAATGTTAGGCGCACACTTAAAACACGGTAAACGCAGAGTTACGGAGAACAGAAGACAGAGGAAATTGTGAAATGGGAGACCACCGGAAAAAAAGGTATGTGGAAAGAAAAGGCGGAAAGAGCGAGAGAGGAAGAGTGTAGGTGGAGGCTGTCGAGTAATTAAACGTGAGACAGTAATGTTATATTCGAAGCATGTTAATAAAACTGATACTTATATAAACAGACAGGTAGACAGAAATATAGACCAATATGAACAGACTGACGTAAATATTGAAATGAGCAGATCATTCTTAGGTCAGCTGAAAACTATACGGGTGAGTAGAAAAGATACACAAGAAGTACTGGTATAAATAACTTGGGAAATAGAAGGAGTGAGATAAACAAAAGAAAAATTCGCTAAAATGAGAAGGAAAATGTGGAGGAAATACATAAAGGTAAAGAGAGAACGAGAACAAAATGGGGGTTGAAAGAGGAGCGGGAAACTTAAAGGGAAAGGATGGAAATGAGAAGAGAGAAAAGGAAAGACATGACGTTTGGAACCAGGACATGCGTAAATGGGGTTTATGCAAGGGAAACGGGGAAAGGGAGAGAGTTAGAAAAAGGGAACAAAATAGTAAAATATAGAGCACGGAAAAAGAAATGACAAATAATGAAGACGGAGCAACATAAAAAAAAAAAACTGCGATGAAACCACTTCAGCTTTATTCTTATTACCTTCAGGCGATTTATTCAGCAAGAGAGATGCGCACGGATTGAAAAATTTAAGCAATCTCAGTTAACACCTTCATTACGACGATCTTTTTTTTTTTCTACCAGCAAGAGATATCATTCGACTGTGGGAAGGGTGTTTGTAGTTCATGGAGTAAAGACACCGGACAAAACCCTGCTAGATTTAACCAGTCCCTTATACAGCAAGGAATCGCGACTTTCATCATTACGTCAATAGTTTTGCTTGTGGGGTGGAGCCGAGAGTCTTGGAGCTTGAGTGGTGAGTGAATGTATATACGACGTATTTCACATGGTACTAGAAAAGTTGTTTTCCTAGTTTTAGGTTTAGTTTCATGTTCTGCATTTTCTCTTTACTGTTTACGTTGATGACGATGATGATGATGATGATGAATTTCGTACTGCATGAAGCCACGACAGAATTTTACCGACTCTGTGCAAGCTAATAGTTTATCTGTTTTAACCTTTGTCAGGCAGTTGCAAGAAGAGAACAGCAGAACAATGTACAGGAAGTGAATAGACGAGCATAGATTGTAACCCCTTCATTGCAAATCTCTCTACTAAAGCTGAATACAAGCTGGCGGTAGCAAGATTTTTAAGTGTCATCGTTCTGTATGAGGCTGTTGTGCAGAGTAAGAATTATTGTATGGCCAACTTTTTTTTCTTAGGTCAAACTCGATTATTATTTTTTTTTTCATTCTTCGTCCATTTAGGGTAAACAAACTCGAGGTGTCAATCTGAAGAAATTATGACTGTTAGGCTTCTTACTGCAGTTTCTTATCGGTCGGGAGCAAAGGCTACACGTAAATCAAATGGAGGGAAACATTACACCCGCTGTGCTGTTTTTGCCGGCTCTCTGTACTCCCCCTTTTTTCTCCCTTATGACCGTCTCTTTCGTTTTTGTGTGCTCGTGTTACTCTTTTTCTTTGCCCTTTTTCGTTCCTGTAATTTTCATTTATTCTACCCCCCTCCTTTCTTTCTCCCTTTTTATACCCACTTCTGTACCCAATTTCAGACCTCTTATTTTTGGCTTACCCTTATTTCTGTCTTTATCCTTCTCTCTCTCTCTCTCTCTCTTACTCTCTCTCTCTTTCTCTCTCTCTCTCTCTCTCTCTCTCTCTCTCTCTCTCTCATTTTTTTTCCTTTTTTGTATCCTCCAATCTACTCCCTTTTTCCCCCTTACCTCCCCTTCCACTTTTATTCACCTTTTACGATTTTCTCTCCTTTCAGTCCTTTATTGCTTAGTGTTATTAATCGTGTCTTTTTCTTCTCTGGCGTTATTCTTGATCTTTATCTCCTTTTGACGCTGTTTCTTTTTCGAATATATATATATATCCTTTTTTAGTTTCTCGTTCTGATTAATCCGTTACCTTTCCCACTTCATTTTTTTTTACCACTTAAATATTATTCTGTTCTTATTAATCGGTTATATAATTTACTTACCAATTTCTCTATTACACATTCATTTCTCCTCAACAGTACAGATTTTTTAATGATTATATTTTTACACTCTATTTGAATTTGTATTTTTATTTTTCAATTTTTTCTACTGAATCCCCTTTATCTTTTTTTCTTTTCCTTTTTATTTAATCCCAGTTTTTGTATTTATGTTCACCACTCCTCTGTTATATAAATTCATGTATTAGGGTAAATAAAAACTAAACTGCATATATCTTTTTTTAATGATTATTGTATTTACAATTTTCGCCGCCTCGAGAGTTGAGGAAGTAATCTGATAAAAACTTACGATACACAACATGATTTACAGCAGAGAGAGAGAGAGAGAGAGAGAGAGAGAGAGAGAGAGACCGTAAAAATGCCTATCAATCTATGCTATTTACAGGTACAGCCCCTTCAGCTCGAGGACGTCATTTCTATATTTTCCTGTCTCCCGATGATTTTATTTCAGCTTAGGAAAGACTCGAGGTGACGGGTACGCATTCCCTTATTAGCCCCTTCAGTACTTGAGGCCTTTCCTTCGGTGACTAATATTGCGTAGAGGCGGCGCAAAGCAACACATAAATTACAAAAGACGCCACCATGCTGAAATATTAACCAGATCAGTCCGATGATGTCTTGTATTTGCTCCTTTCTGCCTACAGTGTATTTTATTTAGCGTAGGAAAGACCTCTCGTAGCAAAGGCCTTAATGTAGGTTGCCGCTAATTCCTTCAGTCCATGAGTTCCTTCCTAAGCTGCATAAAATCGTCTGGTGAAAGCAAGAATGAATCAACACGTCATCGTAGTGAAGAGGTTAATAACTAATATTCAAGTAAACATCTGCAACTCATTAATATGCTAGTTTTAGGATGATGTACTGATAGGACGTCTCCATTACCACTATCCTCACTAACTTAAATATTTTCACTCTTTTTTTTCAGGTAAGTGTTCAAGGGTTTAATGGTATTTCTTGCTGCCTGATCTAACTGCACCTTGGACAACAGACAAGGTGAGCCCAACCCTTCTTACTGTGTTATGGTTAGGCTCTCGTGCCTAAGTTGTTAATGTTAATATTTTTCATCCCTTCAGCATGGAAAATCACCACAAAACCAAAAAAAATATGGTGTTAAGAGATCACAGAATACAGGATCTTAAACTATGCTACTTATAAGTGCAGAGAGTCTTCAGTTAAAGCAAAACTTCGTATGTGTATCAGAAATTTACTCAGGTGTATTCATGCCCTCTAACTGGGGTTCCTTTTACTCTTCACTGGTTCTAAATTGTTACCAAACATTCGGAAGATACATTATGCCTTAACCCCTAGACTTAGTGGAATTAACCCACTTAATTTTGTTAAGTGGCCGTATACTATGAGGCAGCACAGGTATATATCTCGCTAATGAAGCTCTGCTCGCATTTATTTATTTTTTTTCAGTGTCCTTTCTAGCTATTTCAGACCTAACGATGTTACTGAGACGCCCAAGCACACTATTCCTACTGACTCTGAAGACACACAAGGACAGAACAATACTTCCCTGGACATAAATACTTCCGAGTTACCTTAAAACGATTATAATGTCATCGCGCCTGTAAAAAAATTATATATTGCCAAATTATTAAACATGATACCGCGAAGAAGTCAAATCCTCCATTTTTCATATAATTACTGGAATACACTATGGAAAATGAAAGCATTGACCTTTACACCTCGCTCCTGACTGTTCAATGGAATGCAGTCTAGCAATTTCCAATCCTTTCTGGTGTTTTAGCTGGTGTTTTAACTTCGACGTCATAAATAAGGGGCTTGCCTACTCCTTCGCGAACTCATTTTCAACAATACGGCCGATAATCCTTTTGACTTGTAGAGCTGTATTCTCGTAGTGCAGGTGGTTTTCAAGCATCTCTTCGTAACTATTTTTTTTTATGGTACGTTTTTTTTTTTTACCCTTTCTAACAGATGACGTATTTTGTATTTTATTCCTGGCACATACGATTTCATTCACCGTAGGGGAGACGTCTTTGGTGAAGGGGTTAAGGAAGGCTATATTATTTTGCTCCTCCAGTTCAAACAGTGTCTTCTAAGGTGAATAAAGGTGTCTGGATGTAGCAAGACTAAAGCAAAATATATCGTCGAACGTGAATGGATTTAAGTGATATAAAAACGAGTAATATGCGAGAAAATATTAAAAGTGTGACAGAGAAAATAAATCTGTGAAGGGATGTTGGGCAGCCTCCTAAATCCACGAGAACACAGCTCAATACAGTAAGTCCTGATTATATGTTGTCATGTGTTCCGAAATATTACACCCTTTTCCAAGTTACTGTTAATGTACATGTGAGGGAATGATAAATCAGTGTAACAGATAGCAATGGAACTTTAATAGACAAATTTTTCTGTGATTGGTGTACAAGGAAAAAATATGTAAAAAAGGAAAGGTTAACGAATAATGAGGACTTGTCGTAATTAATGTCCTGTATGATCTAGTCGTTACCTTTCTTAATAATTACATTCCAGTGACCCTGTAATTACACCTCGTTTATAATGAAGTGCTGATGATACAGTTATTATGTATTGGCGGGTCGACGATGCTGATGCTCGGAAATATCATGATTGTTTTCAGATTATAATTCACATATTTCCCCAAGACATAAACAACATTCTGTTATATTTACTTATAACTCAGGCCACAGGAATATCAAAGAACTTTATCATGCATTATATCTTATCCCTCTCTTAATGAATACGTATGACTAGTTCTCTCAGGATATTATCACTCTAGAATGACCCTTAACCTAATACAGTGATAAAGGTCAGTAATATTTCCCTAGCGGAGACAGTAGCATCCGAAATACCCTTTAAACTTAATGCAACAGCCGAGGGTGACTGACCGCGCCATTGGAACAATACTGTACCAATCACATTACCTTTCAACCGTATCTAATGTCCAAAAGGTTTATAATTTAGCTGATCGGGCTCTGCTATGAGAAAGTTAGCTCCGTTTACCTCACTCAGTATTTGATATAGGAAAACAGCCCTCTAACAATAGCCGTCCCTTGGGTTTAAATAGTTTTACCCGATTAGTGTGTGAAAGCAGATGTACTAATGTGACTAATCCTAACACTGGAAGGCCATTCACCCCTTAGCCTGATTTAGAGAACAGTTTATAGCACAGTAGCATTCAGTTTATATACCCAGATCTAGCGTTCCGAATGATATTTACCTTTCTTTCACGATATGCCCATTATTACTGTATCACTTATTATCGTTATTAAAGCATCGTTATACTCATTTATATCATTATTATCTTTTTTTCTCCGCTCTGTAGCCTAAAGTTCTGTGTGACAATAACCTTTCTTCCTTGTTATACAGTGTCGTTGTCGTCATAGGTATCATCATCAGTATTATTGTGTTGTTATATTCAACGATGCATCAGTCCCCTAGTTAAGAGTTGCCTTTTCACAATACCAGTTGGACATTATCCCCAGCAATGCTCCCCCTAACCTAACCTAATGAACCGAGAGATCAATGACAATACCACCCCAGACATTGACAGACCGATTTTATCCCTTCCCCTGTTACGACTCGCCACCCCTCCCCCACCCCATAAACTACCACCAACCAGCTCACTTATGTCCATGGAAATATTGTCCTCTCATCCTGTTTTGTGCCGCTTTCTCATTGACTTAGGAGACTCCCCAGCACCTCTTCCTTAGTGATTTAGTTTGCATATAATATTTTGTAGTGAGTGTTATTTACGTTACTTGATATAGATATGTTGCGCATGAATCAGGTGCGGGAGAATGTCAGAAAGGGCGGTGTGTTTCGAGGATAGGGGTCGTCACCAAATAAGATTAGAAACGCCTGAAGCCCCCTTTTTCGAACTCAGCCCTCACTGGATGCGAGGTCAGACGGAAGACTACAAGAATAGCGTGGAATAAGAAACTGGTGTATATAAGGGAGAAGTGCTAGGGAGCCTCCTGTATGCACGAGAATACGGTCCGGTAACTCTCTCAACCCATGTACGTTTGGCTCGAGAAACACAGTCTACAATTCGAAAATATGAATGCACAAAAATCTGATAAAAAACACATCTAGGTACAAGAACTCTAGCACACCATCCCACCCGAAGGTTCTGGGACAGCGTAGTTAAGTTGGATACTATATTACAAAGCGATGGGGACTTTAGTTGGGACAGTGGGGAAAGGAAGGAGGAAAATAGCTTGAATATGACCTCTGCAGCCAGGTGACGTTATATCTATTTCATCCTTGCTATTTCCAGACGATTTTACTTAGCCTTGGATAACTTTTCGAACTGGAAGGATAAGATATAGCTTTCAGTAACCCCTTCAGTACTGAGGTTTCTCCTAGTCCTGATGAAATCGTCTGACAGTAGCAGGATTAAACCAAAGATACGTCTTCAGACTGATGGGGTCATGTGTGGCTGGGAAATTGGCAGAGTGGGAAGAGAGTGAAGGGAGAAGGGATTTGAGGAAAGGGGAGAGGATAGTGTAGAAGCTGGACTCTATATTACAATACGAAAGGAGCTGGAGTTTGGGAAAAAGGGGAGGGTTGGTTGAAGGGAACTTGACTTTAAATAGGGCTTGGGATTAGGTAGAACTGGAGGGAAGTGGATCGAGAAGGATATAAGGAAAGAGGATAGAACAGTGTAGAAATATAAATAATGTACTACAGTATTACTAGGACTGAAGTTGGGGGAAACGGAGAAAGGAATGAGAAATGGGTGTGATTTCAAGTGGTGTTGGGGATGGCGAAGACTGAAGGAAAGTAGAGGAAGCTAGATTTGAGGACAGAGAAGAGAATGCAGAAGTTGGATATTATATTACAATACGATAGATACTGGAACTGGAAAATATGGGGAGGGAAACGAGGAAGCGGGCAAGAATATAAGTGAGTTTAGGGAGTATGGAGCACTGATGGAAAGTGGAAGGAGAAGAATTGTGAAGAAAGGGGAGAGGGGAGAGGTTAGGCAACAACTGAGGGGGAGAAGATGATGGAAGGAAGAAAAAGGGTAGTCAGATGGAGAGGAAGACTAAAGGGAAGGAGAAAGAGGAAACTTAGAGTGAAGAGGAGAGGATATGACTAAATGAGAGGGAGAGAGGAATCTTAAGAGGGGAGGAGGGAAAGGAAGAGGTGAGAAAATGAGAGAGCGAAAAATACAGGGACGTGTGGGAATATTGGACATAAAGAGAGAGTGTGGAGGGGGAGAAAAATAGAGGGATTAGAAGAGGGGAGGACTGGAGGAAAGGGATACGGGAGGACTGGAGGGAGGCAGAGAGGGGAGGATTAGAGGAAATAAAAAAAAGGGGGAAGGTAAGGGGAAGTAGGGAAGGAAGGATTACAAAAAGAATGAGGGGGGAGATTTAACAAGAGGAGGAGGGGTTAGGACAAGAGAAGAGGGAAGAGGAATGGCTTTAATTTCCTTCAAGTGGGAGGATATGAGTTAGGAGAGAAGAGGAATGGAAGGACGAAGGAATGGGTCCAGACATCCCTATCCGCTAGCTACCAGAGGACGAGGGAGCGAAAGTGGGATGTGGGGGGCGGAGATCCCCGTGGAGGTGGGGGAAGGTGTGGGAGAGCAGGAAATGTGGGATGAGGGAGGCGGGGGGCAGGAGGGGGTTCTGGTGCAGGAGGGGGCGGGAGGAGAAGCGTAACCTCTCCATTTCCGCTTCTTTTAACCTTTTCTCCTTAGCGCGTCTGTTCTGGAACCAAATTTTCACCTGCGTCTCGGTCAGGTTGAGGGACGCGGAAAACTCGGCTCGTTCCGCTATACTGAGGTACTGCTTCTCCCGGAACTTCTTTTCCAGGGACATCAGCTGCTGGGTGGTGAAGGGCGTGCGAGGCTTCCTGTTGGGTTTGTGCTTCCGTAGGTTCACCTTCATGGGGCCCGTGAAGCGAGGGGGTTCAGGGGTCTCTGTGGGGGCGAGTTAGAACTGTTAGATTACCCCGTCTTAGCAGTACACTTAATTCATTCTTTATCTCATTTCACTCGCTATCATTCTTCGTTTTACCTTTACCCCACTTCATCTTACGCCTTGCTTTCACTCTTCCCTTTGCTTTCATCTCTCCTCACCTTGCCTTCACCTCACTTTCATCCTGTATCACACTTTTGCTTCTCACCCTCACTCTTCATACTACCTTCAGTCTTCTATGCAGATCTTTCTTACGTGCTTCTTTCACTCTTTACTTTCATTCTTTACTTCACCCTCCTTCTTCACTGCAGTTTTTCACATTTCACTCTCACTCCTCTATTGCCTTTACTTTCCACCTCACCTTCACCTTACTGTCATTCTTTACTTCGCCTTCACTCTATATTTCACCCATATTTAAGTTCATTTTCACATCACTTTCACCCCTCGCTTCACTGATCAATTCCACCTAAAATTCACTCTAGCGTTCACCTCACCATCATTCCACCTACAAAGGAAAACAAACAGCAACAGTCCAGTTGTCTCCACTTCACATTCACTCGTGCACCTGCATTCTTAGATTTGTATTTTTAAAACAGCGAGAAAGTTTGGCCAAGTATGCAAGTATTGTAGTTCGTTCACCTGGGGAGAAGGGTTGCTCCCAGACTTTCGTTCATTTGCAGCTCATTCCAAGTAGCTTAGTGATAGACAGAGGTAATCCTACTGTTTTACTTCTTTCTGTTGCACGTCTTCGTGACTAGCAACACATTCCAGCGTTAATCTGTTGGTACATCTCAACATTCAAGATGGAGGGATGGCAATGTTAAGCCAATTTAAAGTGAAAAGAGTATAATGGTACTTATTTACTGAAGACCTGTCAGCATGAGAGAAAGTTAGCCTGCATGCCACATTACAGAGCACATTCAGCAGCAGAACAGAGACACCAAACAAACATTACGCTTAGCATAGATCTCACAAATGATCGGCAGGAACTGGCTACCTGCATACTCTTTTGCGATCTCTGTTGTAGGAATACGATGTTCTTTTCACATATCCTTCTCTTTCACACACACACACACACACACAC
>JAGKTI010032993.1:0-11778 GCA_018397915.1 Birgus latro | reverse complement strand
GTTTGGGCAATGAGAAAGCTTGGGGTTGAGGAGTGGCTGGTTAGGGTCATTATGGCCATGTATGTGGGTGCTCGCACCCAGGTAAGGGAGAATGGAGACTTGAGTGATGAGTTTTCCGTGAATGTTGGTGTGCATCAGGGGTCAGTCTTGAGCCCCTTGTTGTTTATCATGGTACTTGAAGCCCTCTCACGTGACTTCAGAGTGGACTCCCGTAGGAGACGTTGTATGCTGATGATTTGGTGTTGACTGCGGAGAATGAAAGGGAGGCAGAGAAATGATTTAGGACGTGGAGAGATGGCACGGGGCACAAGGGCTTAAACGTAAATGCAGATTTTAAAAAAGTGATGGTATTTAGGGCTGGTGACGGTACTGTCAAAGAAGAGAGAGAGTGGCCATGTGTGGTTTGATACAATGGTGTAGGATGTAATTCCATCTTGCGCAGTGTTTGTGATAAGTGGGTACATAAGAGATGTAGTGGTATCATAGGCAGACTGTGAGATAATAATGATTTTGTGTGTGCGGTGTGTTAGGGAGAGCAGGTGCAGATTGTCAGGTGTGAAAAGACTGTTGGCGAGTCTCTCAAGTGTTAGGAAAAGTTTCGTTATTTGGGAGACATGTTATGTGCTGGATGTGGGGCGGGAGCAAGCTCTGTAGCTACAGGGAGGAGTGATTGGAAGAAGATCGGGGAGTTCCTGCCTCTCCTGACATTGAGAGGGCTCTCTCTTTGTGCTAAGGGATCTTTGTGTGTGGCATGTGTTAGGAGTGTAATGCTGTATGGTAGTGAGACCTGGGCAGTAAAGGAAGAGGATATTTGCAGGCTCAAACATACAGCAATAACAATGATTCAGTGGATGTACAATGTGTCCTTGGATGCGAGGCCTGGGGGGGCTACGTTTATGGTGGACGAGTTAAGAGGAAGGATGGGACTGGAGTGTATTGGTGTTGTGATGAGGAGAGTTAGATTAGAATGGGTTGGGCATGTGGAGAGGATCGGATGCAGAAAATGAGAACTGTTAACAATGGGGGCAGGGTTGTGAGAAGCAGACCCAAAAACACCTGGGATGTTATAAAGTGTGACCTTCGGGATAAGGGACTGAATAGGAAGGCTGCCAGAGATCAAGCAGCATGGTTGGCCACTTTAAACCAATGGTTTAAACCAAATGGTTTAAACCATGGTTTAAACCAAGCAGAAAGAAGTTTTTTTTAATAAACTGCTTAATTCTTCTTGGCTTGTATATATTTTTTGTTTGTTTTTTATCAATTACTTACGGTTTTTAATTGTGTACAGTTGTATTCCTAATACCAGGATTAAAAACTGTAAGGTGCACTGAAAATATTAATGAAATGGTCTAACCAAAAACATTTATGGTACATCAGAGTACGTAAATGGACACGTTTATTAATCCTTTCAGTAAAGTATTGCTATTTTTTTTTTTAATTCTTTTCTAGCCTTGTCAACAGACAAAAATACCAGTATAAATTATAATGGAATGCAAAACATTTAATTAACCCTATGAGGTTTCTGGGCCGCGCACATTATGTTTGTGCTCGAGTCACTCACTCACTCTCAAGCTGACTCACATCTTCACAGAGCGATATTCTTCTTTGATCCCTCTGTGTATATACATTTTTCATGTTAGAATGTTGGTTTTGGTGTCATTTTAAAGCTGAGTAGTTGTACTTTATTGCAGTATGTTAAGAAAAGGAGAAAAAATAAAATAAAATGTCAAAATAACGAGTTGAATTTAGGCGAAAACCAAAAATTTTATACCTTGCTGTAGAAAAATATTGGGCAAAAAAAAAAAAACTAATAAGGATATGTAAATCTGGTTTAAACCATGCAAAACGACAATAAATTACCTTTACAATGATGTATATATTATGTTTTTTTTTTTTTTTTGCGTGGTAAAGCGGACGGAAAGTGATGCATAGTTTTCTTTTAGTCTCGGCCGCATATTCGTTTCACAATCTTTTTCTTTGATCAGTCAGTGCAAATACACTTTTTATGATAGGATGCTGGTTGTGGTGTTATTTTGAAGCTAAATAGTTGTACTTTATCGTAGTATGTTCCACAAACAAAAACAAATAAAATAAAAAGTCAAAGTGATGATTTGAAGTTAGGCAAAAATAAAAAATTTTATACCTTGCTGTAGAGAAGTATCCACCAAGAATAAAGCGATAAAGAAACCATGAATCAGACCAGCTGTGCAGTACCTGCCACGCATAGAGCAACCATTCCGTGACGTCATGCTCGTCTCTCTGTAACGATGCATAGACGCAATTTATGGTGAATATTTTACAAAAGTTTCTGAAAATGATGATTGAAAGCATCATCGGAATCTCTGAGGTTGAATTTGAAATGACTATCAAAATTGTCTTCGGAATCTCAAAGGGCTAATAGAGCAAATTTATAGCATAGCTACTGAGAATACTCACTAAGAATATACAGGAAGTAGCCAGGGCAGCTCACTCTCTCTCATACAACTAAAATGTTTAAACTTTCCATTGCAAAAGTCAAAGAGGTGTTCCATGTTTTACTGCACTTTAACTTAGTGATTAGAATGCCTGTGAGACAAGTCTACGTGGCTGATAAAGCTGGCTTTTTAAATCAGCTACAGGATTTTCATTTTTTTTTATATATGGTAATTCAAAATAAAAGCTTGCTAAATCCTTCCTTATATTATATCTATGAGTAATTGCATGTCAAAATGATATACATAGGGGTAGAATTGCTGGAATAAAAAACAATAACATTGCATTGAAAAAAAAATAAACAATTGATTTTTGCCAACCCTGTCGAGCAGCATGGACAGCTGCCATCAGATGACCAAGGCCGATGCATGCAGGCATGTTGGAGCAGTTATAAATGAAACAAAACAATCTATAGCCAGATGCAATGATCTTGCAAGGGATGGCAGTTTGTTTTTTAGTCATTTTAAGGGGAAAGGCATTAACCCTCCACCACCCAGCATTGTAAATGGTTTCCTGGCTTACAGGAAACCATTAGAGTTGTAACTCAATGTAAAGCCATCTGAAAAGGAAAGAATAATAAATAGGTATAGGAAACATGGCACCTGGTAGTTAAGAGGGTAATTAAGGTGCTCCAATTGGACTGAGCCTGTGTAGGTTTATATCCAAGGGATGGTTGGGGTATGTTGCTCATGTAATGCCACTCAGGGATGAGTGAGGTTGGTTACTCTCATCTTAAATGTTAGGACCAACTTGCCTAACTCCAGGCTCCTACGCTCCTCATGGAGGCAAAATAGGATTGGATGATGGATGGGTGAATGGACAGGAAAGATGGGAGAAACAGGAAGAGAGGAGGACAGGCACAGAAAACGAATGATAAAGGCGAAGGAAGAAGTAGGCAGCACTACATTAAGTGAGTGGGTGATGGTCACCACCACCTACCACCAAGAAATATTATGAGGAATGAAAAAAAAAATGTCAGAACAAAATATCGAGAAGCATAGCAAAAAGTAGAAAAGAAATTAAGAACAAAATAAATATCTAAAAGCACAGGAAGAAGAACAGTGTAAGTATCTAGTATAAAAGAAATTATCAATAACAAAAGAAACATCCTGAAAACAATAAAGAAGCTCAAGCACAACACTATACAGAACTAGAGGAACCGGTGAGTGGGCCGATGGGACCTTCACCAGCTGTGTGAGGAGATGAGTGGGCAGACAGGATCTTCACCAGCTGTGCAAGGAGATGAGTGGGCAGAAAGGACCTTCACCAGCTGTGTGAGGAGATGATTGGGCAGACAGGACCTTCACCAGCTGTGTGAGGATATGAGGACACTGAAGCAACAAGAGGTGGCAAACAGTAAGGCAGAGAGAATAAGTGACCAGGTAAGAGAGTTGAGGCAAGAGGTGTCCTGTATAGTGGAGGATAAAGCCAGGAAGTGCGTAACAGAGTTGAAGTTTTGTTCTTCTTGGTGTGCTCCTAACACTGCACGTATATCTTTCTTTTGTTCTCTTGGTGTGCTCCTAACACTGCACGTATATCTTTCTTTTGTTCTTCTTGCTGTGCTCCTAACTCTGCAAGTAATCTTTCTTTTGTTCTTCTTGCTGTGCTCCTATCACTGCAAGTATATCTTTTTGTTCTTCTTGCTGTGCTCCTAACACTGCAAGTATATCTTTTTTTTTTGTTCTTCTTGCTGTGCTAACACTGCAAGTATATATGCCAGAGATACGTCCGCCGTTCTAGCAACTCGTCTATGTGTCTCTGTCCCTCAAAACATATCCCACTTCTGACATCAATTTGTTGCACTGCAGAGTTTGTTGATATGGCAAGAACAATGAGTATACAAGCCAGGACATTAATCAAAGGCCACTGAACATTTTAGGGTTTTATTCCTTCCGGGCACAGCTGAGGTACACTTGTTAAGCACGGTGGCTATTCTCTCTCTCTCAAACTATCTTCATCATCACTCCCTAATACTCATTCATTGTCTGTAAAGTGACTGATTACTCTCCCTTTCACTGATTAACACTCACTGTCTGACTGACTACTGCTCACCATCCTCTACTGCTGTCTGTTGGCTGCCATGCACACACTAGTAGAAAGCACAATGGTCACTTTATATAACCCCTTCCCCCCCCCCCCCAGCTGATTCCATCTCTAGAACAACACAGGATTTTCTACAGCCTGGGAGGGAAGTCACATTTTCCCACATAATAATGCACTCAAATCAACAATACATAATAATAATAGTGACAAGAACAAATTTCTACAGTAAGACATGTCCATGTTTCTAGAATGTTCTTCATACCACCAGACTTAAAATATTAGCCTAATCCTATGGCAGAACACTTAATTTCTAGTATGTTCCTCACAACTCCAGACATAAAATATTAACCTAATCCTAAGGCATAACACTTAATTTCTAGAATCTTCCTCACAACTCCACGTATAATCCACTCCGCTAATCCCAAGGCACAACATATAATTTCTAGCATGTTCATCTCCAGATATAAACCATTAACTTAATCTTACAGCATAACAATTAATTTCTAGAATGTGTTCTTCACATCTCCAGACTTAAAACATCTGCTTAATCCTACAGCATAACACTTAATTTCTAGAATGTTCCTCATACCTGCACATATAAACCATTAAGCTAATCCCACCTACATAACAGGGGTACAAAGGGACCAGCCCATTGGGCTGCATTATAATGGTATCACATTTTCACAAATGCCAAAACCAGCAGGTTAGTATTAATTAGGTTAGATTAGGGAAAATTGTTAGGTATGGGTAAATGTTGTAAGGATCAGTTAAGGTTAGGTTATAATAGGTTAGGAAGGATTGATAAAATTAGGTTAGGTATGGTCAAAGTTAGCTTAAAATAGGATAGGTTTGGATGAATTAGGCTGTCATGGCTCTAAATTATCATAATACAATCCATGATAGCATAGTAGCGAGGAATGTAGTCAGGAGAGTGAGTGAGCTAGAGGTGGAAAGGAAATGACGTTTGCAGTTTCTCTGAGGCATGCCAGATTGCAAAGTGTCACCGGAAACCAGCTTCACATCCCTCACAGTGGGAAGCTGATGATAGAAAACACACACACACACACACACACACACACAGGCTTCTAGAATCTTCGACAACTGTATAAGCTATGTGACACGAGCCGTCCTACCCAAAATAGGACGGGACCAGAATTGGAATTACGAGAGAGATCTGGGAGAGAGGAAAATGGGGTTAGGAGAGAGAAGAGGCATGGTAGGAAAGGCAGGAATAGAGCGCGTGGAGTTAGCAAGCATAAAACAGCTCTCGCCTCAGTACTGCTCATGTGATATACTCCCTTTGAAGAAAATAAAACTAAATGTTGGAGCCATAGCCAAGGGGTGTATTTCTATAGAGAAGATTATTTTGTTGTTAAAAAATATGTTGTAAGATAACCTTAGTTCACTTATTGTCAATGATGGAAGAAGTTAAAGATGAGTCTGTGGTTGATCGTAGTTTTATTTTCTTCAAAGGGAGTATATCACGTGAGCAGTACTGAGGTGAGAACTGTTTTATGCTTGCTAACTCCGCGCGCTCTATACCTGCCTTTCCCACCTTGCCTCTTCTCTCTCCTAACCCCTTCTTCCTCTCTCCCAGCTCTCTCTCGTAATTCTAATGCTGGTCCCATCCCCTCTTGGGTAGGGCGGCTCATGTCACATGGCTTGTACAGTTGTCGAAGGGTGTAGAAGCCTGTGTGTGTGTGTGTGTGTAGGTTACAAAAATTTAGGTTAGGTAGGGTATGGGCAGGCTAGAATTAACGAGGTTTTATGTTTCAATCACTGGGCTGGGTTTGGACAAATCACCAATGATGAGGGAAAATTTGTGAAAAAATCGTATTCTAAGATGGTGTCCACCTGTCTCGCACACAAGATGGTGTTCATTGAAACTTAAAAATGGACTCGGGAAAAAAAAATCAACATAATAGAGAGAAGGGGGAGGGGTTCAAAATAAGGTGATTTTGTGTCTCCTTGATGAGCGTCCACATCTCCTTGATGAACTTCCACACAGACATACATACTACATATGGCACTTACCTCATAACTGCCATAATACTGCACACAGCAAAAATACTCTATTAGGCATGCAGTTTAATTCATCATCATTGTCCATGGCAAGTGGGGCCATGCAGAGCTATGGAAAAACCATCACAGGTAAAATCAGCCTTACAACCAGTTATTGTTCTTTTATCACAAACTAGAGGAGCAAAATGTGGATTCAAATCCGAACCAGATCAGGATCTGCCCCCATGATTGATCTACGAATACAAACACAAGAGGCCTTAATTAAAGACAAATGCCCCATGATCTATCAATGAGTACAAACACAAGAGGCCTTAATTAAAGACAAATGCCCCATGATCTATCAATGAGTACAAACACAAGGGGCCTTAATTAAAGACAAATGCCCCATGATCTATCAGTGAGTACAAACACAAGAGGCCTAATTTGCTAATGTTCTATTCATTACACAAATTGTCATGCTCATTTTTGTGTTGAGTCATCACATAATATAACAATAATATTATGGATGAAATACACAAATAATTTGTAAAGCATAAAGGGAGTATACACTGGATACTGGTTTCAGCAGCCACTGCTTACACCCAAGCCTGCTGCTCACTCACGGATACAGACTTCCCCCACTTTGGCAACCCACTTGTCAATAATCTGAGAAACAAGACAACCCATGAAGCTGTTCAGTTTTACCAAGTAATATCCACAGCCTCATGGTTTCTGGCTCATCCAATTTCAGTTCTCTGACCATTTGAGAACAAATTCTCTCACTTCCCTTTCTGGCAAGCTACTTACACATCCACAAATATTTTCTGCTCATATTCCACTCCTTTAATCATCAACATAGCCAGATTTGCAGCATCCTGGTTGATCTTCATCACCTTTTTTTCTTTCATTCCACATTCATGCCTGCATTAGTAAAACTTAAGAGAGAAAATGGCCATCATTTATCTGGCACTCAATTGGAAATATTTGCTTTTTTTTTTCCTTGCTTGGACACAACTACTCATGTGACCAGCTTTTGGAGAATTTCATTGCTCTTGTTATTGCTCCTGTGATTATTATTAACCCTATGAGATATCTGGGCCAAGCAGATTATGTCTGTGCTAGGGTCAGCCACTCTCAAGCTGACCCACTTCTTCACGGCACAATATTTTTCTTTGATCCCTCTGTGTATATACCCTTTTCACGCTAGAATGTTGGTTCTGGTGTCATTTTAAAGCTGAATTGTTGTATTTTATCATAGTATGTTCAAAAAACGAGAAAAAATAAAATAAAATGTCAAAATGACAAGTTGAAGTTAGGCAAAAATCAAAAATTTTATGCTTTGCAGTAGAAAAATGTTCAGCAAAAAAAAAAAAAACTAATAAAGATATGTAAATCTGGTTTAAATCATACAAAATGACAATAAATTACCTTTACAACGATGTATATATTATGGTAATTTTTTCGTAAAGCGAAAGGAAAGACCTGCATAATTTTCTTTTAGTCTCGGCCTCATATTTCCTTCACAATCTTTTTCTTTGATCGGTCAGTGCAAATACATTTCTTATGACAGGATGCTGGTTGTGGTGTTATTTTGAAGCTGAATAGTTGTACTTTATCGTAGTATGTTCCAAAAAGGCAAACAAATAAAAAAAAAGTCAAAGTGATGAATTGAATTTAAGCAAGAACCAAAAATTTTATACCTTGTTGTAGAAAAATATCCACCAAGAATAAAGTGATAAAGAAACAAATCCATGAGCCAGACCAGCTGTGCAGTACCTGCCACGCACAGAGCAACAATTACATGATGTCACGGTCGAGTCTCTTTGTTACAATGCATAAATGCGATTTATGGTAAATATTGTACGAAAGTTTCTTAAAATGACGATTAAAAGCATCATCGGAATCTGAGGTTCGAAATGATTAAAATCGTCATTGGATCTCAAAGGGTTAATTGAATATATCTCCACCATGTGGCCATGGCTTAACCACAGGCTGGATAGCACCATCATGTGGCTTAACCACAGGCTGGATAGCACCATCATGGCTTAATCACAGGCTGGATAGCACCACCATGTGGCTTAATCCTTTCAGGTTGCAAGTAGGTCCAGCCTGAGAAACTGTATTAAAAAAAAATCAAGGTTTGTAAATTTAGACAGAAACATAATATTCATGCATAAGAACTAATATGCATCTGTCTACAAAATATTACGGCTCTACTTACCATACAAGAGCTGCAATAATGATGGGAAGTTGCATAGCAAGTGGTGTGTGGTGTCCCAGGTCAGTGCATTTCTGTATACAAAACAACAGAGAAACACTCCTACCAACATAGAATCATAAAGCTGTGTTTATATCATCTCAACTGGATTATATAATACCCAGGAAATGAATAAATATTAAAAGAAATACTGATAACATTCACCAGCTACCTGCCAAAGTTTTGAGTCGCAGGCAAATGGACAAGCCACGATTGTGGCCAGGAGTCCCGTACCGATACAGCCATGATCGTGGCCAGGAGACCTGAAAGGGTTGAACATGGGGTGGATAACACTGTCTCGTGGCTTAACCACAGGCCCGATACCACAGTCTCATTTTTGCCATGCTTGGCCACTGCTACCCTGGGATGGTTTTCTAGGCTTCCCTCCATCTCCTCACCTATGAAAACCTCCTTGGGCAGGTACGGATGCAGGAACTTTGCTTCAGCCCTGTGACGGACTAACAGCTTTTGGCATCCCTCCCAGATCTTTACAGCAGTCACCCTTCACTGTTGGGTCACCCCTAACCTTAGGTCACCAATCCCAGTCTTCAGATTAGCAGCCCATCCTTTTACCAGGATTTCTTTTACCCTGTTGAGGGCAGACATATTAGTGCCATCCCAGGACACTGATGGTCGACCCATCCCACCCCATCCTGGGATTATCATCCCTGTCCTGAGGATTGACATCCTCTCCTCGGATGAGGCCCAAGTAATCAGGGACAAATTAACTTTCTGGGGGGCTGTAGCGAGACCACCAGCTGTAGGCTAAACCAGGTACTGGGGCTCCTACCCAGAGAAAGGGTCCCCATCATAAGGTCTTGTATGATGCCAGTCACTGTAATTTATCATTTACCATTTGATTTTCATTTCCTTTTTTTCCAATGGTGGGGGTCTTGGCTGTGAGGAATTCAGCCTAGTGATTAATCTACCCCTGCAAGTAACCTCTTGATTGGGCATAATTCGTTGACACCTAGCCATTGTGAAGGACTCTCATGTCTTAACATGGGCACTGTCTTTAAAATCACGATCTGAATCCATGTTTGTAATGCCATCCCATTGTGAATGACTGTCCCATCATAATATGGGCACAGCACACCTTGCTTCATGGTAGATCACACTCTGAAAACCTATTGGTGGCATCATCCATCCATCCATCATCCAATCTTATGTTGCCCCATGAAGACTGTAGGAACCCGGGGCTAGACAAGTTGGTCTTGACATTTAAAATGAGAAGGCCCAGCCTCACTCACCCCTGAGTGGTATTATGTGATCAGCAAGTCCCAACCACTCCTTGGATATAAACCTTCACAAGCTCAATCCGATTGGAGTGCCTTAACCTCCTTGCGCCCAGTGTCCTCGATATGGGACAGAACTGGACGTTTTCAAAATTTAATAAAGAAGGGAACCCCCGGGCATGGACCTATGAGCTTCGCAACTATGAGCCGACAGGTGGAGGGAGGTGTGCCTAGCATCCTTCCAGCAATATCCCTCGCACAGCAACTCTGGGAACTAAGGGGTTAATTACCCACTAAACCACCAGGTGCCATAATTTGGTTATATGGTTACCACCCAGCATAGTAAATGATTTCCTGGTGTACAAGACACCATTTGGCTAGTCACTCAGTGTAGAGTCACCTATAGGCAGAAGGAAGAGGAAAGAATGAAGGAAAGAAAGACAAGAGGGAATGTAAAGTCACCCATAGGCAGAAGGACAAGGGAAGAATAAAGGAAAGAAAGACAGAAGAGGAAGGAAGGAAGAGATGAAAGGGCAGGCACCCAAAGCAGTACTACATCGAGTGAATGGATGGTGAGTGCCGCAACTTACCACCAATTGCTGGCATCCAGCCATCATGGATGGTCATCAAATCCCACCTCAAAAACAACTTGGTTTACTTACAATTTCTCTTCCTTCTGTCCATGGGTGACTCGACACTGAGTGAAAAGACAAATGGTACCCTGTACACCAGGAAACCAATTGCTACACTGGGTGGCAACCATATAACCAAATTATGGCACCTGGTCGTTTGGAAGGTAATGAAGGCGCTCCAATCAGATTAAGCCAGTGCAGCTTTATATGCAAGGGATGGTTGGGGTTTATTGTAATGCCACTCCGGGATGAGTGAGGCTGGTCACTCTCATCTTAAATGTCAGGACCAACTTGCCTAGCCCTGGACTCCTACGCTCCTCATGGGGCAATACTGGATTGGGTAATGAATGAATGAATGAAAATACTTTCAACAGATTCCCGCATATTTTTCTTTCACAGCCATTAAAACATTATATCTTGCCCTTCTGCCAAGTTACATCATACCCTCTGATTATTTGCCTTCATATTATCATGATTTATTTGAATGTAAGCTGTTCCTGTTACACTGCACATCTCCTAGTGCATGGTAATTTGGGTGAAAAAATACACCGTGTCAGTGAAAAATGTCCACTACAAACATATCATGTACCAATGCCATTAAGGGTGACATCTCTTACTCGATTTTTGCTTTAAATTTTTCATGGGATACTTGACATTAGTGATCTAAGCACCCAGCTAGTGCTCTACCTTGCAATTACAGTAGCCCCCCCATGACAAAAGAAAACTTGAGGCAAAAGTACTGTAAAAATTGTGTTCCATTAGACCTGCCCCAGTAAAGTGAAAACAAAGATTACTCTCACTACAAGGTGGAGCACTTGCCATGTGCTTAGACCCCATTATCCCATAATAAAATGTCATACAATAGGGTAAGCTGCTGCCCAGAAAGAGCAACAATACATACATGTACTCAGACCCCTACTTACGAAGGACCGTCTTACGAAAAATCAGTCGATACGAAAAAAAAAATTGTGTGTGTGTGTGTGTGTTGCAGATCAGTCACAGCAAGGAAGGATGGGGTCAGGTGAAGACACTGACAAGGAGGATGATAACTGCAGTTCAAGGAAGGGTAAGGGATAAGTGGAGGAGGGAAACAATGGGCTTTAATCTGGAGAGAGAGAGAGAGAGAGAGAGAGAGAGA
>JAGKTI010032992.1:0-11778 GCA_018397915.1 Birgus latro | reverse complement strand
TTCACCAGTCAAGAGTTCCAGCGCTTTTGCCAGCGACATCAAATCACGTTGTATTATACGACCCCTTGTCATCCCCAAGGAAACGGAGTGACCGAGAGGATGCACAGGACCCTGAAATCCGTCCTCTCCGCTTTATGTCAGGGCCACCCTCTTCGATGGCCCCAGTTGCTCCAGTCTTGTCAAATCGCCATGAACCAGGCGGTGCATACATCAACGGGTCAGCAGCCGTACTTCGCCTTCTTTTCTCGCCACCCTCCCAGACTAGTCAGTGCGTCATTACCTTCAATCGATGGTGAGGAAGACGAGATCATCACAGCTCATGCTCTTATACGGGACACTCACAGGAAAATGTCGAGAAGGTACAGAGATGTAGCCAATAGAAGGCGGAAAAATCAAGTAGTGGAAGTTGGTTCTCTTGTATGGGTCAAGAAAGAAACAGTGATTCCTGGCACGTGTCGCAAACTTAACGTGAAGTGGGATGGTCCGTATCGAGTGGTGGAAGTGTTAAGAGAAAGTAGCGGGTATGTAGTGGAAAATGTTTTCACAGGTAAAGTGTTGCAAAGAGCTGCCGGACAAGTAAAACCCTATTATGGAGGGGAAGAGTGGCTTTTAGAACCCCTGGATGAAGCGTTCATACCTGATCCAGAGGGTGAGCAATTACCACCACGTGAAAGACGACCTCCACGTAGACTAATTGAGGAATGCTAAAGTGCTGTAGAGTGATGATGTGGTAATTTTTTTGGGGGGGGAATGTCGTAGAGTGATGAAAAGTTGTTAAGAAGGGTATGGTAATATTTAGTCAAGTGTTGGATAGGGAAGTGTGTGCGGGTCGGACCGTCTGACTATTGACTGTGGTAGTTTGTGAGTTCAGAGAGAATTTAATCTTGTGTTTGTGGATAATCGGAGTATGTGTCATGGGCATAGCCCAGTTCAGTGGAAATATTAGGTAACTTGAATTCAAAGGGTAACCGATATCCTCTCATTTTACAGTCAGCACGGCTTGTGGTGTAACAGTGACTTCAGGACCTGACAGGCGCTCGTCAGTTACTAGGTGGAGAGCTGGAAGCAAAAGGTAGTATGAATGGGGAGCGTAAATGTGGTAGTGGGTTGAGTGTGTGTGAAACACCCCTGGGACGATCCTAGCAGCGAGAGTACAGGTTTGTCCAGGTGAGACGACCATGTTAGCATCCAGGCAGGAGGTTGGCTGGGGTACAATTTCTACTGAATATTCTGGAGTTCATTGGTGACAGAGAAGCGACCCCCTGGGGTACGCATTTAATTCGTGGACCGACACGGGAGTATCAGATAGTGAGAGCACTGTCTTAATTTGGAGTTCATAGAGTTAATGCATAGTCAAGTTGGGTAAGTCTGTCCCGTCTGCACACAGGTCTCTAGGAAGTGTAGTAGAATGTATTGTGTGAAGACTTATGATGCTTAAATTTTTTTGGGAAGGATAAACCCGTGTAATGCCATATTTCTTGTATATGATATAAGTAGTTCAAGAGTAATATAAGTTAGTATAAGTATAGTGTAAGTATATAATATGTATGTAATTTACGTTAGGTTATGTATATTGTAAGTGTAATTCTGGACTCTGTTAAGATGATGCAGTGTATGTGAAGTGGACATTGTAATTAATTTTGGGGGCTTGATTTTAGTTAAAGGGTAGTAGGGAAGTGAATGGACGTGTGGAGCGAGTGGACGTGCAAATTCATGTCTGGTTTCGATAAAGTGGCGTAGAAAGTTAATTTGAGATTTAAATTGGCGATGAGTCGTATTTACACCTAGAATTCAGAATTTTGTAGTTGAGTTTGTGTTTGTCGTCTAGTTGTACTAAATAGTGATGTATAAGAACTTAAGTAAAGTCTGACTATTGATTATTGCCATAGTTAACCGCAAAATTAAATTATTTGGCACAGACATCAGTTGTAGGCTAGTGCCGGGGCAAAACAAAGAGAAATTGTGTCAATGCGTGATTTAGGCATCGTTTTAAAATTGTTAGACCTATGTTATTGCCACAAAATTTAAATCATCATAAGTCATTTTGTATAAATGGAGTTCTGTGTAAACTCCTTGTTGCAAAATTCCTGGATGATGATATAACAAGTAGACTGTAGAGTAATAGTTCGAAGTCAGAACCGGGTAGTAAAAACGTAGCGGGTGTTAGCGGGAGCGGCCTGCCTCCTGCCCACTGAGTTGAACTTGATTGTGGGCGGAACTCTGCAGATAAGTTGTGTCGTCATGCGGAGCGTTGTGTGTCACGGAGTCCAGTGCCCGTCAAGTGCGTCAGCGTAGTCTAACCGCCTCTAGTGCCAAAAGCCCTTACACGTTTTCCACTTAGTCCCTTTCAATTCACAGTATCGTCAAAGTCGTTTGGTCCACTTAGTAAGCTTATTATTCATGTAGTGTAATATTTTGGTTATAAGTGAGTGACAAGCGGAGTGTTGTATTACTTCGTCATGCAGAGCGCTGTGTACGCTGAGATTGCATTCTGTATTATCCTTGGCTTATGATTAATTACCTAGATATGTTATGTGGTGCAAACCCAGGTGAAATAGGGATGATTTCTTTAAAAGTAGAGTAAACTGTGTAACACGTTGTAAACGGAGTATCACTACGAGTCCATTTGAGACCGTGGTTTATGGGAGTTCCCCCTGTTGATGTAATTTTCTATAACACAGTCGGGTTGAGTGAATTCTTATGTATGTGTGTGTTCGTATTGGATGAGTAGATCTTCTGTGAGCAGATTAATCAGCATCCTGTTGGATGTGAAGCCCAAGGAGCCTCTGTAGTGGTACACACTTGAATAATTTCTTTGTATTGTGTTATGTGAGTCAGGTGATTTATAAACTGTGGAGAAGAGAGCTTCCATTGTCTCAGATTTTCTGGTGTATTGGAGACTATTGCTTACTATGCTCCAGTAATTAATTCTTGAACGTAGTTCTATTCACTCTGTGTAAATTAAGGTTAGCAATATAGATAAGTATACTTTTTGTATGTGTTTGGTATAAATCCTCTGGGGAGTATTACATAAGACCAAGTGGCCCGCAAGGCATGTTTCATCTATAAAATCCACGTTCTCCTATATTATGCTCACGCTACCCTGTTATTGCCATAGGCCTTTTGTCCCTTTTTCCATCGTATGGGACTAATATCATTAATACTTTTTTTTCCCTGGCAACTGCTGGGTGGTGGCAGCATACCAAATTACTTCAATTATTTAACGAGGCCTTCTTAATATTCTGGCAGTAACAGAAAACACTGAATTATTAATTTATCTTCATTTTGAGGGGAACTCAAAATTATCCTCACTACACTGGTGTTCACATCGGTGGGATATATTCTTTCGGAGGGTGAACCTAAAATTATCCACATTTCACTGGGTGACAGCAGTGTGGCATAGCTAAGATAACTTATTTATAGCGTAGGTAGAAAAATCCTGCATTACACTGGTTGGCACAGCGGTGTGATAATTCAAAATCCTCAAGTATGCTAAAATTTGGAGCACCACATTAATCTAAATGCGACTGTCACTAAATTTAAATAATAGAAATCTCTTAGGAAATTAGGGTATAATTGATACTCTAAATCACCATTTATTGTCTCCTTATATCCTAGCTAGACCCCCAGATTTGGTCAAATCAGAAAGGTTACTTAGCTAGATAGATTCGGAATAACAAATGACAACGGGCGTCAAGTCTCGGTCGGTTTGTCTGAGCCTTTCCAAATGTCCATTGGTGCAATTTTTACAAGGTGCGGCTCGAATGAGAGTCTCTCTTCACTCATAGGATTCACAGATGCCAACTATTATTTAATTTTAATTAGCTAAATACAGTTGAATTACTTCATGAAATATACAAGGTAAATTAACTTTATTTAATCCTAGTTTTAAATAAAAACTAAAGCCAAATAGTCACTTCATCTATGTGAATATGTATTAAACCTCCCTCCATTTTCTCATCGGGATACACGTCATCCTACCGCGCAAAAGCAGTAGGTCATTGGAAAATACCAAAGTTTTTACAGGTATTTGCAGTATGGTTGTCCACAAGGGTTGAATGCAGCAGCATTTAATTTATTACTGGTAAGAATTATTAACTAAAACTTAATCTCTGGTTTAAAAAAAACGCTTGAACTGGTTTTCCTCTGCTTTCAACAGGGACAACTATGTTAAAAAGTAAAGAGCACAACTGTTCTTGGGGAAACTATTTCCCACAAATATAATAGCAGCTATGTCATTGCACTTGAATTGTATCAATCTCATGCTTCCTCAAAAACTCATTGACTTTCATTGCCACATCCTCACAGGTGATGTGATGCCACAGTTCACAATGATTGCATAATAAAGCCTCATCCTTATTCTTAACGTTAGATTTGCCGGTCCAACATGTGTAATCCATCCTGTGTTTACATCTAACATACCATTCAACAGCGCCATGTTAGCTAAATCTGGCCTTGAATGATCTCATCCACTTAATTCACTCTTTATATAAAAACTTTCCACACTCTCAACGATTATTTATGTGCTAAAGGGTTCTTCGACCTTTGCATGCATGTATATCCCAGCACGCAATGAACTAGATTGTCTCAAATTATGACACAATCTAAGAATATTAGAGTTTAAACCAGTACGTCTGCACTTGACTGCCCCATGAGTATCCAATTAACTGTATCCCCGTTTCTTTTTTCTTGAGTCATGTGATCTCCATCGGACTGGTTCCAGGTGATCAGTAATGTGAATTGGGTAAGTGGTGTGGATATTCTTGCCTGTATGATGTCTTGTTTCTTGGGGTTGAATGGCGAGTGCTTGTGATTGTGGCCTAAGCAGTGACACTCTATCGGTGTGTATGTGTGTGTGTGTTTTTTCCTGACAGTATGTCACCCTCTCCATAGGTGGGAAAATAAGCTATGATGAGCATAATTAACCCTTTGAGATTTTCGGCCCTCCCCCGATATATTTCTGTGCCAGATTCAGCTGGGCGCACATAGTGTGCCATCGTATTTAATCGGCTGCTGTGGACTAACTTTTTATGGTAGACTAATGAATGTGGTAACTTTTTAAAACTGAATAGTTACTCTTTATCTTAGTTAGTTGAAAAAGTTAAATACGATAGCTAAAAAGCCAATAGGACGAGTAAATTTTAACCGAAAAGGAAAAATTGCTCAACCTTCCGTAGAAAAATATTTGTAAAGAAAAAAGTAATAGAGTTACGTGATATTTGATAGCACCATATTCTACAGTAAATTCCCTTTCTATTGATATATAGGTTATGGCAATTTATGTTAGTCTTCACAGAGAAAAGCGAAGGCTCTCACTGTCACGCTGGCAAATATCCATGCTGGTAATATCGATACTATTCATGGTAAAAACATATTTATTATGCATATCTATCTGATGTACTCATTACTGTAGAAACAAATAGCTGGAAAAGGATAAACAGGATAGTGTATGTGGAACAAGGCCAGATAGGAGATGGAAATCATGCAAAAAATAAATATTGTTTCGTATGACTCGAATTCGAGTCATCAGAATCTCAACGGTTGGATTTATGATGACTCAAGAACACGTTGTCGGAATCTCAAAGGGTTAATGACGACACTCTAAATTTAATACCTAACGCTACCGCTTGGCCGAAAAAAGGAAATGAATGAATGAATGAAAAAAGAACTGACTTGGCGGTGCAAAAGCAAGGGTCATATGCCACCGAACACAAACAATTAAAAAAAAAAGGCAACATAATGTAAAATCCATAAAAAGAGGAGACATAGAACACTCCAAAACTAAAAGACAAGTATAGGCTAAAACACTATAAAGAAAGTTATAAGAACACCATTAACCCACGCAGTCCAGACCGATTTTTTACCCAACACACCCTCAAAACCCAACCAATTTTCAACTTTTTTTTGGGGGGGGTCAAATCTCCGCTTTTGGTGAGAAACATTGGAAATTCATAGAGAAATCGCCCACCTGAGCTTATAAATGTTAGTGCAGGTTTCAGTCAGCCTTACGTTTTCCTTCTTTCTCAGGGTACCTGGCTACAAAGAAAACAAACTATGGAAGGGTTAACTAATTCAAGCCACTTTAAATTATGTATTTATTATTTATTTATTTGGTACGAATTTGTGTAGTACAAGTCTATATTGGTTTTCACACAATAATATAGGTGATAAAAGCATTGTTCACTCACCCAATTCACCAGCATATGGCACCTTCCTTTACGACATTACCACCTCATCACTTCTGTTTGTTTCTCCCTCTAGCTTTTTTGTTTCTTTGTCCTCCACCTCAGGAATCACTTTCACCGTGAATTTCGTCATTGGAGAGACTGTGGGGCAACGTCTACTGGCCAGGTTACTGTTAACAGGTGAATTGCCGAGTGTCGGGGGGAGAGGGGGGAGGGGGGGTCAGGTGGGACCAGGTAGTATCCCCACTAGGTAGCAGGTAGAGGAATGTCTCCCACATATGCCTACCAAAAATCACCCACGAGTCTTGAAAAATGTGCAAATGACAGGCATTGCAATTGACTGACATACGATGCACGTCCGTGGGTCTGAGCGTGAACAAAATGGTGACATGCATCGTACGTTGGTGGGACTGGGCGGGTTAAAACATAAATTAAAACGAGTTGAGCCCTCTAGCATCCTCAGTAGGCTTGCATGAAGTAAAAAAGAGAATGTGCCTCCTTCTGCAGCACAGCCTCGTCCCCCAAGCACCAAGGAGAGAAGGTAGGACCCGTCACCTGCCTTGCACCCTGAAAGGTACCGACAACAAAGGTCTCCCAGACTGGAGCACTCCACAAGGATGTGCCCTACCGTCAAAGGAACTACTATCCAATTCAGGCCCTATGAAGCATCGTTTTTCAAATATGTTCTAAACAAACAGTTAGATCAATATGACATTTTTGTACAGCTTGTTTGACACCGTCCCCTAATTTATGGCACTACAGTGCATTGCCAAGTGTGTTTCATTAAGGAGTTTACTCTTGGCTTTTAAGGCGAAGCTGGCAAGAGCAGAGTAGACATTCGGACAGGGGAAGGTTTTACGTGATGTAGTCGTGACGTGTATCGCTCCACCACCTCTCCCTTCACTCCCGTCTTCCCCTCCCTCCCTCCTTGCCTTCCTCCTACCTCGTATTCCCACCTTCCCCCTTGCGCTCCAATCCTCCTCCTATCCTTTCTTCTCTCTCTCTGTCTCTGTCTGTCTGTCTGTCTGTCTGTCTGCCTCTCTGTCTGTCTGTCTCTCTCTCTCTCTCTCTCTCTCTCTCTCTCACTGCATTGTACATGAGATATGAAGCCATGCACATATTACTTGTTTTTAATGGGAGATAACCACAAATTATATGCCGAGTATGGTAGAAGCGTTTATGGAAACGATCGTGATTGCTGTTCNACCTTGTTTGACCGTTATTCGGCGTGTACGTGGAAAGTTAACGTGGTAACTCACGGGTATGCGGCCGGAGAAGGTGTATAGCCACATGCTGTGGAGGAAGGTGTGCTTCATCGCTGTCGGTCATGGCTAACGTGCTACGATGTCTGCTTGTGTGCAAAGGAGTAATTGCGCTTCGACTCTTCCATGTCTTTAACCAAGAGAAAAGCGCTAAGAAAATGAGGATTAGTCTGAATAGGTAAGTAATTAATCATATTTATATTTCGTAGTTACAGATAAAACAGTCAGTATGTTTCATTGCTATCTATTACAATAAAAGGGAAAATTATTTTGATTAAGGTACCATTATCAAAATTCGTAAAAAATAATATTTTCAAGTATTTTATCTAATCTACAGATTTGGCTTCCCCACACGTCTTATGATCGTGTTGCAGAGGCCATGGAAATGACCGTAAAAGCAGTGCGGTTGATCGTGCAGTGCAGCACGGGTTCTCACCCAGATACACAACCTGGGATAGCCACTCCCCCCGTAACAGCACCAGAGTCCCGAGCACCCCATACCACACCACCTGTCTTTAACAGTTTCACTGTTGGTGCCATTCGCCACAATGTACATACCAAGTTTGCAGCCAAGGAAACCTTTACTATTGGCACTCTGACAGAAGATTAAAGATGGTAAGTACTATTTCAATAGAAATCTCGGAAACGGTGATGTGGCGAGTGCTGCACAATATGGGGTTCCACTACAGGACGTCACAGCAGAAAATGTATGTGCAGAAAGAGTCGTTAGATGTCGCGTGCTGCCGTGTTGAGGCTCTCCGAGCACTCCAGCGACATTGGAGGGAGGGAAGACAGGTGGTGTACATGGACGAGACGTGGTTCACCACCCGCGTGCAGCACAGCAAGCAGTGGGTAGACACATGACAGCCTGCCACTAGTGCCACCTACAGCCATCAGGTGCCACCTAGGGAAAGGGAGCGATTTGTGGTAGTAGCAGGTGGTACAGTCGACGGTTTCGTTAATGATTCATTTTTGTGCATCCCTGCAAAAAACAAAACCAGCAACTACCACGGGGAAATGAACAGCAACCTGTTCCTCCGCTGGCTCATGTTACAGCTCCTACCGGCACTGGCTGAGCCATCGGTGCTGGTGTTTCATAATGCGCCCTACCACAGCCAGTTGACAGAGGAGATTTGCTGCCCCACTACCTCCACCAACAAAGCGGAGCTGGTGGAATCGCTGGAGCGCTTCAAGATCCCCTTCCCACCACACGCCACACGTTCCGAGCTTTGCAACTCTGCAAGAAGAACATGCCAGAACCACAGTACACGGTTGACAATATCATCAGTGAATGGGGTCATGAAGTTGTCCGACTGCCACCTGCGCATCCAGAGCTTAATGCCATTGAGCAGGTGTGGGGCTGCATGAAGCGGTATGTGCGCTTCCTGTTGCAGCAGTTCACCTGGGCAGGTCTACAGGTCAGGCTAGACGAAGCCAAACTTTGCGCAACAAAGGAGGTGTGAGCAGGTGCTTTACGATGAGCAAGAGCCTTCGAAGATGAGTATTGGTCTTCTGACAACATACATGAAGGTGTGGACCCCGTCTGCATCACCATCAACAGCAATGCCAAGGATGAGCAGTTTCTCTTACTCTGTTCTTGAATCCCCGCTCCATTTTCACCCGTATTCCTTGCCGACTCCTACCCAATTTCCTATAAATGATCAAGCCTTAGCCGCCTCATCCAATTATACACACAACGTAATCTGTGGGAAAGAGGGTCACATTACGCTGGAACAGCAATCACTATCGTTTGCAGAAAAAAAAAAAAAAAACTACCATACATAGCATATATTTTCGAGTTATCTGCCATTATAGACAAGTAACATGGCTTCATGTCTCATGCACAATGCAGTGAGAGTGAGTGAGAGAGAGAGAGAGAGAGACAGAGAGAGAAAAGAAAGGATAGAAGGAGGATGGGAGTGCAAGGGGAAGGTGGGGATATGGGGTAGGAGGAAGGCAAGGAGGGAGGGAGGGGAAGACGGGAGTGGAGGGAGAGGTGGTGGAGTGATACACGTTATAACTACGTCAAGTAAAACTTACCCCTGTCCGAATGTTTACTTGGCTCTTGCCAGCTTCGCCTTCAAAGCCAAGAGTAAACTCCTTAATGAAACACACTTGGCAATGCACTGTTAGTGCCATAAATTAACAGATGGTGTCAAACAAGCTGTGCCAAAATGGCATATTGATTCAACTGTTTGTTTAGAGCGTATTTGCGAAAAACGATGCCTCATAAGGTCTGAAATGGATAGTAGGCAGTCATCACAATGGGGAGGGGGCACCCTCTCCATTAAAAAAAATATGGGTCAGCCTAGTTTGGCCAATCTGGAGGCTGGCCAAGGCCGTCTCCCACTGGTTAGACATTCCCACATACCCTCCATCACCCAGGTCTTGACGAATACTGCCAAGCTTGTTCGACCCAATGGCATCCCACCTCTGCCAACAGGAATGCACAGCTGCCATAGTGGCTGCACGGAGATCCTCAAACGGGACACGGTAATGAGGAGAAATGGGCGTCCCGCAGCAGCTTTCGCTAAGGAGTCAGCTCGCTCATTGCCCACAACCAGCACATGGGCAGGGACCCAACACACCTTTACAGAGTACCCACGCCTATGCAACAAGTAGAGCCACTCTAGGATAGCCAGGACTAGAGGATGAGATGGGAAGGTACAAGGCAAAGCTTGCAAGGCACTGGCAGAGTCACTAAAAATGGTAAAAGAAGATGAAGGTAATCTAAAAATCAGTTCAACTGCAACTAAAATAGCAGTAAGTTCGGCAGTAAAAATAACATTAAGAATGACACCAAACCCAGTTCCAGAATGGGATCTGGACCCATCCGTATACAAAGGGATCGAGTCACTCTGGGTAGAAGCATTTTCTAAAAAATAAGAAAGAGCCGCCTGCAAGGAAAGGCAAATCTTTCTCTTCGGGAAGTAAACACATGGTTGAACCTCTGGGAGAAGCCGTGGAGCTACTCAGGAAATACGTACTGGGTAAACAGGGGAGGATGGAATACGCAACTCCTGCATGGCAGCCCTTACTCTATACCCAAATGGGTGGGGATAGTGAAGGTGGGTGTCATAAAAGGGGTCAAGAGCAATCTCAGAGACAGCCATACTAAGAGAGTTGGGAAGACGGTGGAGGCGGTGCCAACACCGCACTAATAAGGACTATTTACAGATATCCAATGGTGGCTCATTTGCATCAACCAACAGACTAGGTATCGGTGACGAGCAGAAAGCCCCCAGTAGACAGACGGATCCCAGCATGATGGACCGAATTTAATGGTCGCAGCTGTGCATCAGTAGCAGAAGAGTACACATCACACCTATAGTCCAGTTTGGTCCTCACTAAGGTATGGTAGAGGCGTAGCAGGGTAGTTCTGTCAGCGCCCCATGACAGATGGGACAGGGTCCGTAGGAGAGAAAGAGCTCGGTGACTTGACTGATGTAAAGAATGGATATGAAGGACCCATGTCAACCTCCTATCGAATATCAGGCCAAGAAACCTTGCCTCATCCACAACTCGCACCTCTCGCTGTACAATTGGAGGTCTGGGTCCGGATGCACACCTTTCAAGCGACAGAAATGTAAGGCCACTGTTCTAATTGGTGAGAAACGGAACCACAGTGAGACCCTGCCCAGAGCAAGCTGCATTCTACGCTCAGCCATAGACATTCGGGAAGCAGCAAACCATATTGTTAAATCATCAACATATAGAGAGGCAGATACTCCATCTGGATCTGAGGCTGCAATACCATTCAACGCAATTGCAAGCAGAGTCACACTGAGGACACTCCCTTGAGGTACTCCTTCCTCCTGAGGGTACGAAGGAGATAAGGTCACACTAACTCGAACATTGAATTTACGATCACGAAGAGAATCAATTAGAAACAGGAGCAAACGTCCACATAATCCTACAAAATGTAGTTCCCTGTATATCCCAAATCTTCATGTTGTGTCGTATGCCCTTTCTAGGTCAAAGAAAATGCATACTAGGTGCTGCTTCCTAACATAAGCAGCACAAACTGCTGCCTCAAGGCGTACCAGTGCATCGTTTGTTGAGGGATACTTTCTAAAACAAGACTGACGATTAGAAAGACACTCATTCCTTTCGAGGAAATATATAAGGCGAATTTTAACCATTTTTTTCAAACAACTTACATATGCAAGATATCAAGGCAATCGGCCTATATTCAAGAGGACTGTACCTTGCTTTCCCCGCCTTTTGGAATGGCAGTACAATAGCCTCACGCCGAGAGGTGGGTAAAGAAGAGTCCCTCCAAAATCTATTAAAAAGGCTGAGGAGAGAACACAGTGCATCATCATCCAAGT
>JAGKTI010032990.1:0-11779 GCA_018397915.1 Birgus latro | reverse complement strand
GAAAGGGTGGATAGAGAGGATCTTTTTGTGTTGGATGATGGAAGAACAAGAGGTCATGGCTTCAATTTGAGGAAAAGTAGATGTCTTAATGATCTCAAAAAGTTCAGTTTCCCGAATAGAAGCATAAGTATTTGGATTGACTTAGACGAAGAGGTGGTGCAGGCGAAAAACATTCATGTATTTAAAACTAGATTAGATGAATGTAGATATGGAGACGGGACAACACGAGCTTAGCTCAATTCCTGTATACTACAAATAGGCAAATAGGTAAATACACACACACACACACACACGGCCAAATATGCCACCGGAATTAGTTATATTTGTATAATTGGTATACCGTTATCTTTGCTGATGTTTATGCTGTAAGATAAGCTAATAAAAACACAGAAAACTGATGAATAAAATAACAAAACTGCAGTTAGAATAAATGGTGTTCAAGAGTAAAACATACCTTCATATAACTCCCCACCATCCTGGTACAAAATTTTGCCCGCACCTTGCAAGAGTTAAGCCATATGTCTAGATGCAGAATTTCGTGAGCTTTCTCATGGATTTTGTGGAATCTTGATACAACCAATAATATTCAGATAAATTGCCAAAAACTTTAAAAAGCCATGTGTCAGTGCTTTCAGCATGAAGGAGGGAAGGGACTGAGGGAGTGAGGGGGGAACCGAGAGACCTGGCTAGCAAGGCGGGGAGCATGGGACGGTATCAAGGAGGGATGGGAGTGGGGCAGAAGTGTGGCTGTGGGCAGGATTTTCACCCTTCTGTTAAAAGGTGGATGGGCATTTTCTCCTGAAATGTGGTTTGTGGCCTGTCTTACAAGCGTGTTGGCTTTTGGGAAACACAACTGGTGACAGGGCAACTCTGGACGCTCAGTCTACAGGCAGATGGGCGCTTTCACCTGACTTGTGGCTTGCTGTCTCTGTTAGGTGTAGTGGCAGTTGGGAAAGGCTAATCTTGGTGGCTGCACGACTTTGGACATTCGGTCAGGATGCGTGAGGATATTTTGACACCACTTGTGGGTTACGGTCAATATTACTCGGGTGCTGGAGGTCCATAGGGGGTGATTGGACCAGCGCGCAACTTTGACCATTCAGTACAGGGGCAGATGGACATTTTAGCTCAGGTTGTGGGTTATGGCCTATTTCCCACGCATGGCTAGAGCCCAGCGACCACGATACTGAATCTTTGAACGTATTGGCTGGCCGGCTGAAGTTCTCGGGGACTTTTACATATGGATAATAGCAAGTAAATTTGGATAAAGGTTTAATAGAGCCAAGGTCCAGTATCTGGATACAAGTATACCCCGGTTTAACAGTGCAATTGGTTAAGTAAAAATCCATCCTTAGGCAGGGTATCGTATCTCGGGGTAGATTTAACATGTAAAGTATAGGGATGCGTTTTTGAGCCTTAGGTTTTCCCACCCCAACCAAGTCCTAAACCCACTCAAATGAGTCCAAAAACAAGTTTAAATCATCATTATCATCAATCATCATCATCATCTGGACTTCCTTTCCCACCCTAGGGCAGGGTGAGGAGTAGCAATGTCCAGACAGCCCAAATTTGCCCAATCCAATGGGCCATGCTTCCATTCACTCATAATTCAAGCCCCCAGAATCCTGGCTGTATCGGATACAGCAAAAACATTCACCACGTTTTGTAGCTTCACTTAAACATATGCGATAGAGTCAGTCCGGACGCTGCCACGTTAAAAAGGGGTGCCAAATCCCTGATCATGCACTTCTTCTCACAACATTCATCCAGCCAGCTCGATCTCTTGTCAGTTCCTTAGCCTCACCGACTTCCAAACCTCTCTTCCTCACACACTTATACACCATATCTCTCCGCCTTCTCCTTGGCCTACCTCGCCTCCTCCTTCCTCCAAATTCACTCAGATGTACCTTTTTCACCACTGCGTTGTTATCCGTTCTCTCCACATGACCATACCATCTCAGTACACTCTCTTCGATTCTGGTGTCCACCGACTTCCTCACTCCACATCTTTCACAAATCACATTATTTTGTATCCTATCCACCTCTGTACTCCACATACATTCCTCAGCAGTCCCATCTCCACTGCCCTTACTCTTGACTTTTCAGTTTCATGCTGCACCATAGTCTCACATCCATGTGGTAAAGTTGGCAGTAACACTCCTTCATGTAAGCCTAGTGCAGCTGCAACACTTAAGCCTCTGTTTCTTATCAAGGCATTCATTGCACCAACTACTTTTCGTCCTTGTGTCACTCTACTTTCAACTTCTTTTGCACATTTTCCTCTCTTTTCTATCACTGTACCCAGGTATTTGAACTCTCTCACCATTTCCAGTCTCTCTCCCTTCACTGTGACATCGCACTGGGAGTCACCGTCTCTCTCAGTAACCATCACTTTACTCTTTTCTACATTTACTCTCAAGGCACGGCACTCACAGACATCAGCAAAACTCTGCACTAGCCTACCAAGTTCTTGTCCGGTATTTGCAAGCAGTACTGCATCATCAGCATACAACAAATTTGAGATTTTCCATCCATCACCATTCATTACCAATGCCATCCCTCTCTCCTTTACTCATGTTTTTACTTCTCTCATCACCCCATCCATATATATATCGAACAACCATGGGAACATCACACAACCTTGTCACACGCCCACACCGATTGTGAACCATTATTTAGATGCCCATTAACCTTTACACATGCTTCACTACCATCATGAAAACTCTTGATGGCACCTAGCAGCTTACCATATATACCTTACATGCACAAAACTTTCCACAATCCTTCTCTGTCTACTTTGTCGTATGCTTTTTCCAGATCCACGAATGCCATAAACACCTTATGGTCCTTCTCACATGCCTTCTCTTCTATCTGTCTCACTGCAAATATTTGATCCACACATCCTCTGCCACTCCTAAAGCTACCCTGTTCATCACTCACTGAGATTCTGATATCTCTCTTACTTTCTCTATAATAATTCTTCCATATACCTTCCCTACCACACTTAGTAAACTTATGCCACGATAATTCTTGCATTCACTTTGCTCACCTTTATTTTTGTATGAGGGTACATTCACAGCCTTTTTCCACTCTGCTGGCACAGTTTCACTCATCCATGCCTTCTTACATATCTCCAACAAGCACTTCATTCCACTCTCTCCACTGCACTTATCTGTGCATACACTTCATCAAACCCAACTGCTTTCCCATTTTTCAGCCACTTCGCAGCACTCTTCACCTGTGCAAGTGTTGCATCTCCTGGCACTGCATTCCTTCTCTGCACACCCCCAAAACCAATCATGTTTACAGCCGCTCTGCTCTCTCTGTTCCCATTCCTCAGGCTTTCAAAATATTCTTTCCATCTGGTTCTTGCTTCATCCCCTTGGGTTAATAATACATCCTTCACACCATCACATTTCTTTCCACTTTCACTTCTACATTTCCGCACCTCTTTCCAGGATAACTTCCTATTTTCAGAGTAGTTTGCATTCATTTTTCTTTGTAGATCATCGTTTACCTCCTTCTTTTTCCTCTTCACTAGTCTCTTTACCTGCTTCTTGCTCTCAATATATTCAGTTCGTATTTCAACTGAACCTCTGTCCTGTAACCACTTTAGCCACTTCTTCCTCGTTTCCTCCACCACTCTCTTAACCTCACCATCCCACCATGCCATATCTTCTTTGCTGTTACTCTTGTCACACCACGCACCACCTTAGCATTCCTAACTAAGAAGTCCCTATATTCATTCCACAGGCTGTCCAGATCCATTTCATTCCAGTTCACTGATTCTAATTCCTCCTCTACTTGGGTACAGTACCTCGGCTTCTCAACTTTCAGTCTTTCTCCCTGACTGCTTCTCTCTCTCCTGATCCACCTCACTCCTCTCAGGTTGATCTTGCATACCACAATCATACATTCTGACAGATCTCCACTTCGTCCTCTCACGGCCCTCATATCATTAACCATTCCCATCATCGACCTCTGTACAAGCACATAATCAATCAGGCTTCTTTCAACAAGATCCCCGTTCCCTCTATCATCGCTCATCGCTCATTTTTTTGAAGGCTCCAACATGCTTGCATGTGTCGGCCTTGGTCACCTAATGGCGGCTCTCCATGCTGCTCGATCTCTGGCAGCCTCCCTATTCAGTCCCTTAACCCTTAAGTCACATTTAATGACCTCATCCCATGTCTTTCTCGGTCTACCCCTCCCAACCCCTCCCCCAATATTAACACCTCTCACCCTCTGTACCCAATTATCCTCCCCCATCCTCTCCACATGTCCAAACCACCTCAGCCTGCCTCTCCTCATCACAACACCAATACACTCCAGTCCCATCCTACCTCTCAACTCTTCTATCGTAAGCCCAGCCCCCCCAGGCCTTGCACGCAGGGATGCACTGCACATCCACCTAATCATTGTCATTTCTGTACGTTTGAGCCTGCGAATATCTTCTTCCTTTACTGCCCAGGTCTCACTACCATACAGCATCACACTCCTAACACATGCTGCATACAAAGACCCCTTAGCACGTAAGGAGAGTCCTCTCAATGTCAGGAGAGGCAACAGCTCCCTGAACTTCTTCCAACCACTTCTCACTCTAGCAACCGAGCTAACTCCAGCCCCACCTCCGGCACCTAACATGTCTCCCAAATAACAAAACTCCTCCACACACTCAAGAGACTCACCTGCAAGTTCAACCCTCTCACACCTAACAATCTCCTCCTGCTCTCCCCGACACACCGCACACATGAAATCAGCATTATCTCGCAGTCTACCTCTAATACCACTACATCTCTTGTGCACCCACTTATCACAGACACTGCACAAGATGGAATTACTTCCCACACCTTTGTGGCAAACTGCACATGGCCACTCTCCCTCTCCTCTGATTGTACCGCCACCAACCCTAGATATCATCACTTTTGTTTTATCTGCATTTACCCTTAAGCCCTTGTGCCCCATACCATCTCTCCACTTCTTAAATCTTTCCTCAGCCTCCCCTTCATTCTCAGCAATCAGCACCAAATCATCAGCATACAACATCTCCCATGGGAGTCCATCTCTGAAGTCACGTGAGAGGGCTTCAAGCACCATGATAAACAACAAGGGACTCAAAACTGACCCCTGATGCACACCAACATTCACGGGAAACTCATCACTCAAAGCTCCATTCACCCTTACCTGAGTGTGAGCACCCATGTACATGGCCATAACCACCCTAACCAGCCACTCTTCCAACCCTAGCTTTCTCATTGCCCACTTCACCACCTCTCTAGGGACTCTGTCAAAGGCCTTTTCCAAATCAACAAAAACAAAGTACAATTCCCTTTTCTTGCCAATATATTTTTCCTGAAGCTGTCGAACAGTGGTCCCCCTGCCTGGCATAAACCCAAACTGCATCTCATTGATATTCACTCTTTCTCTAATCATACCTTCTAGAACTCTCTCCATTACTTTCATTATCTGATCTAAGAGCTTTATACCTCTGTAATTTCCCCTTTCCAGGGCATCACCCTTCCCTTTGTACACATTTACAATTACACTTTTCAGCCAATCATCTGGGACAACACACTCATATATAATCCTATTTATCAGGTCAGTGACTAACCTCACCCCAATATCTCCTGAGGCCTTCAACATTTCGGCAGTCAACCCAGACACACCTGCTGCCTTCCCCACCCGCATCCTGCCTATTGCCTCACTCACAGTAGCAGCGTCAATCAAAGGCCAAGGGCCAAACACTGGATCACCTGGCTCCAAACCTTCCCTATCCCAATCAAACTCCTCATTCAACAACCGACTATAATGCTCTCTCCATGCATCTTTAATATCCTCACTGTTTACCAGTACCCTTCCCTCATCATTCTTCACACACTGCTCGCCTACAATGTCCCGATTATCTCTCTTCATCTGATTTGCCACCCTAAAAACCATATTTTTTCTTCCTTCATGATTTAGATTATCAAGTAAAAGTCTCTGTGACTCAGACTTCGCCCTGTATACCTCTCTTCTAGCCCTGCGCTTGGCAGCCAAGTACTCCTCCCTGTTACCACCCTTCTTCCATTCCCGGAAAAGCCTTTTCTTCTCCTTAACTGCGGCTTCTACACTCTCATCCCACCACCAAGTTACTTTATGTCTTGGTGGGCCTCTTGTCCAACCGCATACTGCATCGGTAACACTCAAGAGGTTGTTCTTAAGGGCTCCATACTGTTCATTAACGTCTCTATCTTCGGCTTCCTGTTCAGCCACCACTCTCCTCATCTCACTATAAAAGGCATCCCTTACTGATTGGTTTCTCAGCTTCCATATTTTCCTCCTAGGTACATATGTCCTCCTTCTCATCCTTTGTTCCTTAAGCACCATGTCACAAATCAACAGTTTGTGCTGCTGCACACACTCCTCGCTTCCTATAACTTTAACATCCCTCACTAATCTCCTATCAACCCTCCTGACCAGAAAATAATCTATCTGGCTACTATTTCCCCCGTACTCGTCCGTAATCAATCTACTCACTCTTTTTCTAAAATGTGTGTTGCACACAATCATGTCCACAGCCTCCCCAAACTCGAGTATTCTTTCCCCTTCCGCATTCCTCACACCATATGCACATCCTCCATGGACTCCTTCATAACCTTGAGCTACTTCACCAACATGACCATTTAAATCCCCTCCCAGAACCACTACCTCATCATCGCCCATACCACTCACTACACGTATTAAATCATCCCAAAATCTATCCTTCTCTGCGTCATCCAATCCTACCTGCGGAGCATATGCTGATATAACTGAAACCATCACCCGTCCTATCAAAATTTTCACTACTATTATCCTATCACTTACTCTCATGACATTCATAACATACTCCACCCATTTCTCCGCAACCAACACACCCACACCCCCATATCCATCAGTTCCCCCCTGCCAAAACAACTTATAGTAGCAATCCTTCCCAGCAATCTTTCTGGCTGATCCACCCCTGTACCGGACTTCCTGCAGACAAGCCACATCCACCCACCTCCTACTGAATGCCTCAACAACTTCCCCTGCTCTTCCTTTCAAACTTCCCACATTCCACGAACCCACCCTAAACCCCCTGGGTGATTTGATGTCCTCAGGCTTGCTTTGGTGCTTGTTTTTGTATGTATTCATAGTTGGTAAGATAAAGGGGGGGTAAACATTCCAAAGGCCCGACCCACTGCACAGACCCAGGTCCAGGCAATGGATCTGGGACCCCTAGCCCACCAGCTTACTAGTGGCTGTGGTAGTGGCCTCGGGGCACCCTGCCAGGACAGCTGCAGGGACACCCTCCAAGCGCTTCTTGGCACTGCAACTGCCCCGCCATTATACACCCACTGATAGGGCAGCCTCCTGGGGCGCTACTCCCAGGTTCGGGCCCCTCTCTAATGAGCGGAAGCGGCAGCCTGGGAACCGCAATGCCCTGTACCCTCTAGCACAGGTTCGAGCCCCATCTCGCCCCGGACCCATGATCTATGCCGGCGGAACCCCAGTCAAGCCTCCCCCCAAAGTCCGCCACTAGGTAGCGGGGGCAAAGTTTTCTGGCCGCATGCCCTTGCTGGCGTCAACCCCTGTAACGTAGTGGGGTACGTTGTGTGATATGTAAAGCGCATGTGGTGTAGTGCATAGGATAGTTAGAGGAAATGTTTGGGAGAGTATGCTGGTCTACTCTCCATGTTACTGTCACACTGAAAAGGTCAGCAAAGGAGGATGATTAGGTAGCTAGTGAAAGGAGCTCCAGCTCTCCCTATCACCAGCATTCCATTCCCCTCGGGAGTACTACCCTGTTCGGCCCGTGCTACAGCCTCCTCCTACAAGTTAGTTGTTTTTACGGGGTGGGGCACTAACCCACCACCAACCCTTTTAGTCGCCTCTTACGACAAGCAGGGATACTGGGGGAGAATTCTTGAAAACCCCCCTACCCCCAGGGGGGCCCTACCCCCAGGGGGGCCCTACCCCCAGGGATATTTATGTGCATCTTTGTGTTTGAAATACGAGTTACAAATGCACAACCCCCTCTCCCAACACATATCTTTTAGTCACTTCCCATTATCATTTTTTCCTGGTACTCCATAACAACCCATTACATCATCCTCAGGACCATTGCCTACTCTTCCATTCATATCCCCCATTATGATCACTTTATAGCTCCTGGGCATTTCTCCCACTACTTCATCCAGCTCATCCCAAAACCTGTCTTTCTCTCTCTCACTCCTGTCCTCACATTGTGCATACGCTACAATCACTACGACTTTCACCTTCTCAAACGTCAACTTGGCATACATACATCTCGAGCTGACACATTTGTAGTCTCTCATTCCACTCTACCACACCTCATTCATGAACAAAGCAACTCCCTCCTTGAATCTTCTTCACCCATTCATTCCCGATCTTACACATTCCACATCCTCCCACTCCTCCACTTCACACCCTTTCATCTTCATTTCACACAATGCCATCACAGCACATCTTGCTCTCTTGAACACAGTCTCCACTTCCACCCTCTTGCTTTCCTTATTTACACCTCTCACATTCCACATGGCCATGCGAATCTGCACGTTTGGTTGGGGCCCTGGGCAGTTATTGGGACCTCCGAGACTCTCTGAAACGACTGCCATGATTTAAGTGATTTTGGATAGGGGAATCTGGGGACACTTAACTCTGCCACAAACCCCGGTTATATGGTTACCACCCAGCATAGTGAATGGTTTCCTGGGTACAGGAAACCATTTGTCTTGTCACTTAGTGTAGAGATCGTATGTCATCTCTACATTGAGTGAGTGGATGATGGGTGCCCCCATCCACTGCAATATAAAGCCAGTCTGAATGACCTAACAGCTGTAAAAGAAGCTAACCTAAGCCTAATACCTGTAAATAACTTACTAAATTCAACAAGTAAAATCTGAAAATCGTCAAATAAACTGTACCCCGGAATAACAATGTTCACCCCACCAATGGCTAAAACACATTAATCTAAGTCAAAAATGGTTTACCCCCATCGTTAAGCTGGGGTATCGCATCTTGGGGTATCGTATATTGAGGTATATCTGTATTGAACAGGTCCAGATACTGCACAAGTAGATAAATGAGGGATTACTGTACTGTATGCAAGCCACATTTACTGGGTGATGGCCAGTGCCCATATCTGTGAGCAGGGAAAGTGGGATAGACTGGTTACTAAATGGAAAATTCCACAGCGAGAGGTCAGGGAGTGTTACAAACACACCACTCTCCCTGGGAAGTCAGTGTTACAAATGCTAGCTGGAATGCAGGCACCAAGACCGAAGTCTGGGCCGCGCGCTATGAGTCGGACACATCCTGACATGCCCCAAAAGTAACCTGTCTTCTTTATGTCCCTACTCATCAGTGGGATGACTTGCAGACCTGGGGATGTTTTCATTTTAAGAGTTGGTGAGTAATATGGTTTTTAATTTGTTTCTCTAACTTCTATACTTTTTTAGATTAAAGTTTGAAAACAAGCAATTTTGTGAAAACTGCCTGTACAGAGAGGCTGCTGGCAGTAAAAATCCCCCGGCATCGTGGGGTTAAGCCAAGTAGGTATTTTAAACATGGTCTCTAGCGTTTGCATACTCATGAGGTATTGCGTGTGCTTTTTTGTTAATAATTATATAGTATCTTCAGTCAAGTGTGTTTTCAGTAATCTCTTTTATTATAGACTATTCATCATACAGCAATTTTCAGATATTACTAGAAATAAGCTAGTGGTAGGTGGTGGCAACCATCATCCACTCACTTGATGTAGTGCTGCCTACTTCTTCCTTAGCCTTTATCATTCTTTTTCTGTGCCTGCCTTCCTCTCTTCCTATTTCTCCCATCTTTCCTGTCACTTCTTATTGCTTTTCTTTCCTTTACAAGGGGCTTTACATTGAGTGACAAGCCAAATGGTTTCCTGTAAGCCATGAAACCATTTACAACGCTGGGTGGTAACCATATAATCAAACCATACATGCTCCCTACGTGTCAACAAATGGGTTGGTGGAGGGTTAGTGCCCCTCCCTGTAAAACAAATAACTCAAAAGTCAAATGGCCACCCCTTATGGGATTATGGCATCTGGCAATAGACAGATAGATAGAAGCTAGGCTGCCATAGTGTAGATCATTTACAGAGTAGGAGACCAGACTAACCAGTGCTCCTGGTAGCAGTTATATGATTGAAAAGCATCTAGCCATCCTTGCCCAACACACACGGGTGATCTCCCTGCAGTGGCTGGAGATGTTCCAGTCATGTAAAGTGCTATGGGCGGTGTTCTTCTATGGTGGTAGGTGGGGGTACCCATCATCCACTCACTTGGTTTAGTGCTGTCTACCACTTCCTTCTTGTCTCATTTTTTATTTCCTGTGTCTGTCCTCCTCTCTTTCTGTATCTCTCATCCTTCCTGTCACTGTTTATTACTCTTCTTCCACTTCAGATGACTCTACACTGAGTGGTTTCCTGTTATCCCAGGAAACCATTTATAATGCTGAGTGGTAACCATATAGCCAGATAACAGGGTAATGAGGAGCCTACTATGGTACCCCAGTTAACTGGGCGGAGAGATGCAAGTGCGGCTTCTACCTAGGAACCAAACCTCCACGCTGATCCCCGCGTCTTGCTATGATGAGACACTGTCAGCTGCATGGAAACATCAGTTTGGTGCGCAGGATGGGCCTTCAGGGGCAATTGCTTGCCTACAGTCGATGGGTCTGTGCGATCAAACAGACTGGGGTAGCACAACAGCAACAACCTGTACTTCCATGTTCTGGATTACAGTCGCCTTGTCTTAAACTTCCCCATCCCATATGAGATGCAGGAATATGGGATTGGCAGTTTTTCATGAAATTTAATAAATTCCTGATATACTTGTACTTACAGTCTAAAAAGACTGACAGGACTACTTTCTGAGGTTGAATCATGTGGTTATCATGTAAACAGTTGTGAACTTTAAAACATTGTCTTCAGCTAATAAGATGCTGAATTTCTTGTGTATCTGTATATCGTATTATATCATCTATAAGGGATCCAGCATGCTTGTGTGTGTCTGTCCTAGTCACCTAATAGCAGCTCTCCACACTGCGCGATTTCTGACATCCTCCCTATTCATTTCTTTGTCTCTAAGGTCACACTGTATGACCTTGACCCCTCCCCTTTTTATTACTGTAAAGACACACGGTACACAATGGTAATACCGTACACTGAACTGTCAAAATGTATCCTCAGTCATACAGACTAGAGTTAGAAGAACACAAGTAAAAAAACATGAGAAGTGGATATGAGTTATTTGATGGAGGGAATGGAGTTATGTGGAGAGACAGACAAACAAACAAGCAAGGAAGTTAAGAAGTGTTGGAGTGTTGATGTGGATGTGCTGGGAGTGTTAGTGAACCCTGAGATGGTTTGGCCATGTGAAGAGAATAAAGTATGATAGACTGACTAGGAAAGTGTATTTGAGTGACATCAGAGGAAGACTGATGTTGAGAAAATGGATGGGCTGGAGAGGTACAGTATATGACTAAGAATGGTGAGTTAGAGGGAACGCAGCCTGATGGTGGAGGGTAGGGTGACATGAAGGTGATTTGTTTGTTGCCGTCCCCTCCTGAATTAAGGTTTCTGGCTAAATCAGGTAAAAATAAAGTACTGTAGTGAGATGGGTGCAGGGAGCTGCTGACAGAAGCATTAATGAGAGTTAAGAGCTTGCAAGAACAATATCTTAAGAGTTACTGTGGCGGGGGGGGGACGCAATCTGGCCGCACTGTGGGGTGT
>JAGKTI010032989.1:1269-11779 GCA_018397915.1 Birgus latro | reverse complement strand
ATGAGAGAAAAATCAAAATCGGCAAATCAGGAGTTAATAATACAAAAAAAAATAAGTCTCAAGAGGAATCACATGATTCAAAGATTTTACGTAAGGAAATGTGGTTTTTGGTGTAACAGAAATCCTGATATTGTGAAAATATTCTTTTTTTTTTTTTTTTTACTGCCACGAGGCTCGACTTTATTTTAAACGTGTTGGAGAAAAAAAAATTGACGTTCTCAGATTGTTTCGGTGATCCTCACAATGTTTCAAGCTTTTTGTTCTTAAAAACCCAGCTCTCTTTACGCGTCAGTCGACTTCTTGTTATCCTTCTTAAATGTGACATTTTCACCCTCGCAAGTGTCTTCAAAGTTCTGAATATAATATAATGTGTTTTGCAGTCAACTTTGAGAACAATTGAGGATGTTGCATATTCAGCGTTTTCGCCGAGAAATACGCTTCTTCAGCCATCATTAGATTAAAAGAGAATGGACCTACCTCCAAAACGGATGCTATCAGCCAGAATGATTTCACAATTTGCACTACTTATTGTCCTTGACGTCACAGCTAATGTGAAGAAAAAAATCGACAAATCAAAAGTTAATAATCCAGAGTTCCGTCTCAAGAGGAATCACAGTGTTGAAAGATTTTACCTAAGGAAATGTGATTTTTGGTGTAACAGAAACCTTGATATTGTGAAAAAGTTCGTCTTCTTTTTTTTTTACCGTCATTAGGATCGACGTAATTTTAAACTCCTTGTGCTTGAGGGAAAAAAAAAATCGAAGATTTTGAATTGTTTCGGTGATCCTCGCAATGTTTCAAGCTTTTTGTTCTTATAAACCTAAGGTGCCAGCTCTCTTTACGTGTCAGTCGACTTTTTGTTATCCTTCATAAATGTGACATTTTCACCCTCACAAGTGTCTTCTTAGTTCTGAATATAATATAATGTGTTTTACAGTCAACTTAGAGAACACTTGAGAAAGTTGCATATTCATCGTTTCCGCCGAGAAATACGCTTATTCAGCCATCATTAGAATAAAAGAGAATGGACCTACCTCCAAAACGGATGCTAACAGCCGGAAATATTTCACATTTTGCACTACTTCTTTTCCTTCAAGTCACGGCTAAGAGGGAAAAAATCGACAAATCAGAAGTTAATAATCCAGAATTCCGTCTTAAGAAGAATCACAGTACTGAAAAATTTTACCCAAGGAAATGAGGTATTTGGTGTAACAAAAACCTTGATATCGTACAAAAGTTCGTTTTTCTTTTTTTTACCGTGATAAGACTCGACGTAATTTTAGACAGCTTGTGCTTGAGAAAAAAAAATCGAACTTTTTAAATTATCTTGGTGATCCTCACAATTTTTCAAGCATTTTGTTCTTAAAAACCTAAGGTTGCAGCTCTCTTTACGTGTCAGTCGAATTCTTGTCATCCTTCATAAATGTGACATTTTCACCCTCACAAGTGTCTTCTTAGTTCTAAATATAATATAATACTGTATGTTTTATAATCAACCTTGAGAACACTTTAGGATGATGAATATTCAGCGTTTTCGCCGAGAAATACGCTTATTCCGCCATCATTAGATTAAAAGAGAATGAACCTACCTCCAAAACGGATGCTAACAGCCGGAACTATTTCACAATTTGCACTACTTCTTGACCTTGCAGTCACGGCTAAGGGGAAAAAAATCGACAAATCGGAAGTTAATAATCCAGAAATCCGTCTCAAGACGAATCACAGTACTGAAAGATTTTACCTAAGGAAATGTGGCTTTTGGTGTAACAGATATCTTGATATTGTGAAAATATTCTATTTTATTTTATTTTATTTTATTTTACCGCCACGAGTTTCGACTTAAGTTTAAATTTGTGCTAGCGAAAAAAATCGAAGTTCTTAAATTGTTTCGGTGATCTTCACAATGTTTCAAGCTTTTTGTTCTTAAAAACCTAAGGTGCCAGCTCTCTTTAAGTGTCAATCGACATCTTGTTATCCATCTTCAATGTGACATTTTCAACCTCACAAGTGTCTTCTTAGTTCTAAATATAATATAATGTGTTTTACAGTCAACTTTGAGAACAATTGAGGAAATTGCATATTCAGCGTTTTCGCCGAAAAATACGCTTATTCAGCCATCATTAGAATAAAAGAGAATTGACCTACCTCCAAAACGGACGCTATCAGCCGGAACTATTTCACAATTTGCACTACTTCTTGTCGTTGAAGTCACGGCTATGGGGGAAAAAAATCGCCAAATCAAAAGTTAATAATAAAAAAATTCTTTCTCATGATGAACCACAGAATTCTAAGATTTTACATAAGGAAATGTTGTTTTTAGTGTAAAAGAAATCCTGATATTGTGAAAATGTTCGTTTTTTTTCTTTTTACCACCACGAGGCTTGACTTACTTTTAAACGTGTTGCAGAAAAAAAAAACTCGCAGTTCTTTAACTCTTTCCCTGATCCTCACGATGTTTCAAGCTTTATGTTCTTAAAAATCCAAGATGCCAGCTCTCTTTACGTGTCAGTCGACTTCTTATTATTCTTCTTAAATGTGACATTTTCACCCTCTCAAGTGTCTTCAATGTTCTCAATATAATATAATGTGTTTTACAATCAACTTTGAGAACACTTGAGGATGTTGCATATTCAGCGTATTCGCCGAGAAATACGCTTAGTCAGCCATCATTACATTAAAAGAGAATGTTCCTACCTCCAAAAGGGATACTATCAGCCGGAATGATTTCATAATTTGCACTACTTATCGTCCTTGACGTCACAACTAAGACGAAAAACAAATCGACAAATCAGAAGTTAATAATCCAGAATTCTGTCTCGAGAAAACACATTATTAAAAGATTTTACATAAGGAAATGTGGTTTTAGGTGTAACAGAAACCTTGATATTGTGAAAAGTTAGTTTTTTTTTTTTTTTTTTTTACCGCCACTAGCATCGAAGTAATTTTAAACTGCTTGTGCTTGAGAAAAAAAAGATCGATGTTTTTAAATTGTCCCGGTGATCCTCACAATGTTTCAAGCTTTTTGTTCTTAAAAACCTAAGGTGCCAGCTCTCTTTACCTGTCAGTCGACTTCTTGTTATCCTTCATATATGTGACATTTTCACCCTCACAAGTGTCTTCTTAGTTCTGAATATAATATAATGTGTTTTACAATCAACTTTGAGAACACTTGAGAAAGTTGCATATTCACCGTTTTCGCCGAGAAATACGCTTATTCAGCCATCATTAGAATAAAAAAGAATGGACCTACCTCCAAAACGGATGCTATCAGCCGGAACTATTTCACATTTCGTACTATTTCTTGTCCTTGAAGTCACGGCGAAAGGGGAAAAAAAAAAATCGACAAATCAGAAGTTAATAATCCAGAATTCCGTCTTATGAGGAATTACAGTACTGAAAGATTTTACCTAAGGAAATGTGGTTTTTGGAGTAACAGAAACCTTGATATCGTGCAAAAGTTCGTTTTTTTTTTTTTTACCGCCACGAGCCTCTACGTAATTTTAAACAGCTTGAGCTTGAGAAAATAAAAATCGAAGTTTTTATATTGTCTTTGTGATCCTCAGAATGTTTCAAGATTTTTGTTCTTATAAACCTAAGGTGCCAGCTCTGTTTACGTGTCAGTCGAATTCTTGATATCCTTCATAAATGAGACATTTTCACCCACACAAGTGTCTTCTTAGTTCTGAATATAATATACAGTAATGTGTTTTACAATACACTTTGAGGACAATTGAGGAAGCTGCATATTCAGCGTTTTCGCCGAGAAATACGCTTATTCAGCCATCATTAGAATAAAAGAGAATAGACCTACCTTCAAAACGGATGCTATCAGCCGGAACTATTTCACAATTTGCACTACTTCTTGTCCTTGAAGTCACGGCTATGGGGAAAAAAATCGGCAAAAAAGTTCATAATCCTGAATTTCGTGTCAAGAGGAATCACAGTACTGAAAGATTTTACCTAATGAAATGTGGTTTTTGCTGTAACAAAAAACATGATATCGCGCAAAAATTCTTTTTTTTTTTTTTACTGTCAAGCGGATCGATTATTTTAAACTGCTTGTGCTTAAGAAAAAAAAAATCGGAGTTCTTAAATTGTTTCTGTGATCCTCGTAATGTTTCAAGCCTTTTGTTCTTAGAAACCAAGGTGCCAGATCTCTTTACGTGTCAGTCGACTTCTTATCCTTCTTAAATGTGACATTTTCAAACTCACAAGTGTCTTCTTAGTTCTCAATATAATATAGAGTATTTTACAGTCAACGTTGAGAACACTTGAGAATGTTGCATATTCAGTGTTTTCGCCCAGAAATACGCTTATTCAGCCATCATTAGAATAAAAGAGAATGGACCTACCTCCAAAACGGGTGCTATCAGCCGGAACTGTTTCAAAATTTGCACTACTTCTTGTCTTTGACGTCACGGCTAAGGGGAAAAAAAATCGTCGAATCAGAACTTAATATTCCAGAATTCCGTCTCAAGATGAATCACAGTATAGAAAAATTTAACCTAAGGAAATGTGGTTTTTGGTGTAACAAAAGCCTTGATATTGTGCAAAAATTCGTTTTTTGTTTTTTACCGAAACGAGGCTCGACGTAATTTTAAACTGCTTGTGCCTGAGGGGGAAAAAAATCGAAATTTTTAAACTGTCTAGATGATCCTCACAATCTTTCAAGCATTTTGTTCATAAAAAAATAAGGTGCCAGCTCTCTTTACATGTCAGTCGACTTCTTGTTATCCTTCATAAATGTGACATTTTCACCCTACAAGTGTCTTCTTAGTTCTGAATATAATATAATGTGTTTTACAATCAACTTTCAGAACACTTGAGGATGTTGCATATTCAGCGTTTTCACCGAGAAATACGCTTATTCAGCCATCATTAGAATAAAAGAGAATGGACCTACCTCCAAAACGGATGCTATCAGCTGCAACTATTTCACAATTTGCACTACTTCTTGTCCTTGAGGTCACGGCTAAGGGGGAAAAAAAAGTCGTCAAATCAGAAGTTAATTATCCAGAATTCCGCCTCAAGAGGAATCACAGTATTGAAAAATTTTACCTAAGGAAATGTGGGTTTTGGTGTAACAGAAACCTCGATATTGTGCAAAAAATCGTTTTTTTTTTTTACCGCCACAAGGCTCAACATAATTTTAAACTGCTTGTGCTTGAAAAAAAAAAAAAATCGAAGTTTTTATATTGTCTCGGTGATCCTCAAAATGTTTCAAGCATTTTGTTCTTAAAAACCTAAGGTCCCAGCTCTCTTTACGTGTCAGTCGACTTCTTGTTATCCTTCATAAATGTGACATTTTCACCCTACAAGTGTCTTCTTAGTTCTGAACATAATATAATGTGTTTTACAATCAACTTTGACAACACTTGAGGAAGTTGCATATTCAGCGTTTTCGCCGAGAAATACGCTTATTCAGCCATCATTAGATTAAAAGAGACTGGACCTACCTCCAAAAAGGACGCTATCAGCCGGATCTATTTCACAATTTGCACTACTTCCTGTCCTTGAAGTCACGGATATGGGGGAAAAAAAAAAAATCGCCAAATCAGAAGTTAATAATAAAAAAAAAAATACTTCTCAAGACGAATCAGAGAATTCAAAGATTTTAAGTAAGGAAATGTTGTTTTTAGTGTAACAGAAATCCTGATATTGTGAAAATGTTCGTTTTTTCTTTATTTTTACCGCCACGAGGCTTGACTTAATATTAAACGTGTTGCAGAAAAAAAAAATCGAAGTTCTTAAAATCTTTCCCTGATCCTCACAATGTTTCAAGCTTTTTGTTCTTAAAAATCCAAGGTGCCAGCTCTCTTTACGTGTCAGTCGACTTCTTGTTATTCTTCTTAAATGTGACATTTTCACCCTCACAGGTCTCTTCAAAGTTCTCAATATAATATAAAGTGTTATACAATCAACTTTGAGAACACTTGAGGATGTTGCATATACAGCGTATTCGCCGAGAAATACGCTTAGTCAGCCATCATTAGATTAAAAGAGAATGGGCCTACCTCCAAAACGGATACTATCAGTCGGAATGATTTCACAATTTGCACTACTTATTGTCCTTGACGTCACAGCTAAGGGGAAAAACAAATCGACAAATCAAAAGTTAATAATTCAGAATTCCGTCTCAAGAGGAATCACATTATTAAAAGATTTTACCACAGGAAATGTGGTTTTTGGTGTAACAGAAACCTTGATATTGTGGGGAAAAAAAAAAAAAAATCTTATAGCCACTAGCATCGACGTAATTTTAAACTGCTTGTGCTTGAGAAAAAAAAGAAATCGATGTTTTTAAATTGTCTCTGTGATCCTCACAATGTTTCAAGCTTTTTGTTCTTAAAAACCTAAGGTCCCAGCTCTCTTTACGTGTCAGTCGACTTCTTGTTATCCTTCATAAATGTGACATTTTCACCCTGACAAGTGCCTTCTTAGTTCTGAATATAATATAATGTGTTTTACAATCAACTTTGAGAACACTTGAGAAAGTTGCATATTCAGCGTTTTCGCCGAGAACTACTCTTATTCAGCCATCATTAGATTAAAAGAGAATGGACCTACCTCCAAAACGGATGCTCCCAGCCGGAACTATTTCACAATTTCCACTACTTCTTGTTCTTCAAGCCACAGCTAAGGGGAAAAAGAAATTCGACAAATCACAAGTTACTAATCCAGAATTCCGTCTCAAGAGGAATCACAGTACTGAAAGATTTTTCGTAATGAAATGTGGTTTTTGGTGTTGCAGAAACATTTATATTGTGCAAAAGTTCGTTTTTTTCTTTTTTTTTTTTTTTTACCACCTCGAGGCTCGCCGTAATTTTAGACTGCTTCTGCTTGAGAAAATAAAAACCGATGTTTTTAAATCGTCTTGGTGATTCTCACGTTGTTTCAAGAATTTTGTTCTTAAAAACCTAAGGTGCCAGCTCTCTTTACGTGTCAGTCGACTTCTTGTTATCCTTCTTAAATGTGACATTTTCACCCCCATAAGTGTCTTAGTTCTGAATATAATATAATTTGTTTTGCAGTCAACTTTGAGAACACTTGAGGAAGTTGCATATTCAGCATTTTCGCCGAGAAATACGCTTATTCAGCCATCATTAGATTTAAAGGGAATGGTCCTACCTCCAAAACGGATGCTCTCAGCCGTAAGTATTTCACAATTTGCACTATCTATTGTCCTTGAAGTCACGGCCAAGGGGGGGAAAAATCGACAAATCAGAAGTTAATAATCCAGAAATTCGTCTCAAGACGAATCACAGTACTGAAAGATTTTACCTAAGGAAATGTGGTTTTTGGTGTAACAGAAACCTTGATATTGTGAAAATGTTCATTTTTTTTTTTTTTTTACCGCCACTAGGATGGACGTAATTTTAAACTGCTTGTGCTTGAGAAAAAAAAAATCGAAATTTGTTAAGTTGTCTCGGTGATCCTCACAATGTTTCAAGCTTTTTGTTCTTAAAAACCTAAGGTGCTAGCTCTCTTTACGTGTCAGTCGACTTCTTGTTATCCTTCATAAATGTGACATTTTCACCCTACAAGTGTCGTCTTAGTTCTCAGTATAATATAATGTGTCTTACAATCAACTTTGAGAACACTTGAGGATGTTCCATATTCAGCGTTTTCGCCGAAAAATACGCTTATTCAGCCATCAATAGATTTAAAGAGAATGGACCTACCTCCAAAACGGATGCTATCAGCCGGAACTATTTCACAATTTCCACTACTTCTTGACCTTGAAGTCACGGTTAAGGGGGGGGGAAAAATCGACAAATCAGAAGTTAATAATCCAGAAATTCGTCTCAAGACGAATCACAGTATTGAAAGATTTTACCTAAGGAAATGTAGTTTTTAGTGTAACACAAATCTTGATATTGTGAATGTGTTCGATTTTTTTTTTTTTTTACCGCCACGAGGATCGGCTTAATTTTAAATTTGTGCTGGGGGGAAAAAAAAATCAAAGTTCTTAAATTGTTTCGGTGATCCTTACAATATTTCAAGCTTTTTCTTCTTAAAAACCTAAGGTGCCAGCTTTCTTTACGCGTCAGTCGACTTCTAGTTATCCTTCATAAATGTGACATTTTCACCCTGCAAGTGTCTTCTTAGTACTGAGTATAATATAAAGTGTTTTACAATCAACTTTGAGAACACTTGAGGATATTGCATATTCAGCGTTTTCGCCGAAAAATACGCTTATTCAGCCATCATTAGATTAAAAGAGAATGGACCTACCTCCAAAACGGATGCTATCAGCCGGAACTATTTCACAATATGCACTACTTCTTGTCCTTGAAGTCACGGCTATGAGGGGGAAAAAATCGGCAAATCAGAAGTTAATAATAAAAAAATTCCGTCTCGAGGAATCACAGAATTCAAAGATTTTATGTAAAGAAATGTGGTTTCTGGTGTAACAGAAATCCTAATATGTGAAAATGTTCTTTTTTTTTCTTACCGCCACGAGGCTGGACTTAATTTTAAACGTGTTGGAGAAAAAAAAATCGAAGTTCTTAAATTATTTCTGTGATCCTCACAATGTTTCAAGCTTTTTTTTTCTTAAATACCCAAGGTGAAAGCTCTCTTTGCATGTCGGTCGACTTCTTGTTATCCTTCTTAAATGTGACATTTTCACCCTCGCAAATGTCTTCAAAGTTCTGAATATAATATAATGTGTTTTACAATACACTTTGAGAACCCTTGAGGATGTTCCATATTCAGCGTTTTCGCCGAGAAATACGCTTATTCAGCCATCGTTAGATTAAAAGAGATTGGACCTACCTCCAAAACGGATGCTATCAGCCAGAACTATTTCACAATTTGTGCTACTTATTGTCTTGACGTCACAGCTAAGGAGAAAAAAAAATCGACAAATCAGAAGTTAATAATCCAGAATTCCGTCTCCAGAGGAATGACAGTATTGAAAGATTTTACCTAAGGAAATGTGGTTTTTGGCGTAACAGAAACCTTGATACTGTGATTTTTTTTGTTTTCTCCGCCACTAGGATCAACGTAATTTTAAACTACTTGTGCTTGAGAAAAAAAAAAATCAAAGATTTTAAATTGTCTCAGTGATCCTCACAATGTTTCAAGCTTTTTGTTCTTAAAAACCTAAGGTACCAGTTCTCTTTACGTGGCAGTTGACATCTTGTTATCCCTCATAAATGTGACATTTTCACCCTCACAAGTGTCTTCTTAGTTCTGAATATGATATAATGTGTTTTACAATCAACTTTGAGAACACTTGAGAAAGTTGCATATTCAGCGTTTTCGCCGAGAAATACGCTTATTCAGCCATCATTAGATTAAAAGAGAATTGACCTACCTTTAAAACGGCTGCTATCAGCCGGAACTATTTCACAATTTGCACTACTTCTTGTCCTTGAAGTCACGGCTAAGGGAAGAAAAATTCGACAGAGAAGTTAATAATCCTGAATTCCGTCTCAACAGGAATCACAGTATTGAAAGATTTTACCTAATGAAATGTGGTTTTTGGTGTAACACAAAACATGATATTGTACAAAAATTCGTTTTTTTTTTTTAATTTACGATCAAGTGGATCGAAGTAATTTTAAACTGCTTGTGCTTGAGAAAGAAAAAATCGAAGTTCTTAAATTGTTTCTGTGATCCTCGTAATGTTTCAAGATTTTTGTTCTTACAAACCTAAGGTGCCAGCTCTATTTACGTGTCAGTAGACTTCTTATCTTTCTTAAATGTGACATTATCAAACTCACAAGTGTCTTCTTAGTTCTCAATATAATATAGAGTATTTTACAGTCAACGTTGAGAACACTTAAGGATGTTGCATATTCAGTGTTTTCGCCCAGAAATACGATTATTCAGCCATCATTAGAATAAAAGAGAATGGACCTACCTCCAAAACGGATGCTATCAGCCGGAACTATTTCACAATTTGCACTACTTCTTGTCCTTGACGTCACGGCAAAGGGGGAAAAAAAATCGTCTAATCAGAACTTAAAATTCCAGAATTCCGTCTCAAGAGGAATCACAGTGTTGAAAGAGTTTACCTAAGGAAATGAGATTTTTGGTGTAACAGAAACCTTGATATTGTGAAAAAGTTCGTCTTTTTTTTTTTTACCGCCATTAGGATCGACGTAATTTTAAACTCCTTGTGCTTGAGAAAAAAAAAAATCGAAGTTTTTGAATTGTCTCGGTGATCCAAGCAATGTTTCAAGCTTTTTGTTCTTAAAAACCTAAGGTGCCAGCTCTCTTTACGAGTCAGTCTACTTCATGTTATCCTTCATAAATATGACATTTTCACCCTCACAAGTGTCTTCTTAGTTCTGAATATAATATAATGTGTTTTACAGTCAACTTTGAGAACACTTGAGAAAGTTGCATATTCAGCGTTTCCGCCGAGAAATACGCTTATTCAGCCATCATTAGAATAAAAGAGAATGGACCTACCTCCAAAACGGATGCTAACAGCCGGAAATATTTCACATTTTGCACTACTTCTTTTCCTTGAAGTCACGGCTAAGGGGGAAAAAAT
>JAGKTI010032987.1:621-11780 GCA_018397915.1 Birgus latro | reverse complement strand
AAAAATGAATACTGTCATCATCATCATCGTCACCATCCCAGCCGCCTTTTCCACTACTAGCCTATGTGGAGTGGAAGAGATGCAGGAACAGAGAAGTATAAACGTTAATCAGCTATTAACACTTGACGAAACATTTGAAAATACTCATATTCGCATATAACGTGTGTGTGTGTGTGTGTGTGTGTGTGTGTGTGTGTGTGTGTGTGTGTACATCAGTTACTTTCATCAATCCAGCCAAAAGAAAGAGCTTTATACAACACATGAAAGAAACTATCTGATCAGACACGTTTACCTTACTACGTAACTCGAACAGCAGCAGCATCCACTGTGCAAACATCGGGCACCTGCAAAAAGAAAATGAAAAGGTTAATAGCTTATTATTATTTTTCATTAGTAAAATCCTGTATTTGTATTCAAAATTAAATAAAGCAAATAAATTTACACTTGAAATTTTGCCATACTGTATGAGAAGGAAACATTTTAAACTGGATGGGTTAGGAGTCGGCATCGAAAGCCCTGTCGCCTATTCTGCTTTTCTTTCCATGCACTTTGAAAATCGGTGTGGTAAATCCGCAGTAACCGACACTAATGGATTTATTACAGTATAGATCAGAGTTATCAGTGCTAGTTGCTACAGAGTCATCACTCTAATTACAGAAGTTCATGGCGAGAAAAATTGGAGAGACGACAAAAGTTTTGATGCCGACAGTACAGACATCATTATCCCGTTCACCACCAGAGGTCCTCCTAAAGCTTGGTAAAAGCAGCTGATGGTAACCTGAGTAAAATGTACAAGACGTCATCGGAGTGAAGGGGTTAAGAAGAATTTTAGCAATGCTTAATATTAACTGTTGTTGTTGTTGTTGCTCTACCCTGGTCTGTCTGGCCAAGCAGACCCATCTACCACATGCAAGCAGGAGCCTTCTTGTGGCAGACAGACCCCCGTCAGGATCGGAACAATGTCCTCTTACATGGCAAGGTGCAGGGAAAATGGAAGCAGCATAGCCCCATGAGGATAAGCTGTGTATAGCGGTCCAGTATAAGTAGAAGTCTCAGTCCGGACTTTGAGTAACTGGTAAATGTGGTTGAGTTCCCTGCCTCGGAGTGTTGTGCAAGGCCTGTCACTGGGCCTTGGCCCCACATCACTCCCATGGCAGTATCTCCCGGGACGATGGTAACTACCCATCTACTAGCTTTTGGCGGGATAATGGGTACTACACCATTCCCTAGGGTGATCTGGGACTATGAAGGGCAGGGGCATCCATCTCCCCTCAGCCATGCAAATTCTCTGGACACATACTCCAACAGTGTATATTAACAGTGTATAATGAGGTGTACAATATGAAGAAGAGTTTTACCAGTTTAATAAATCCTTGGGGCTCGATCAATTAATATATCATCTAGATTTCTTGATTTGCTATATCTAGTGCTACGGTTCTGTGAAAAAAAATGTCCAGTCCAATCCAATCACACTCAACCAACCCAACCTGGTCCAGTCAAACACTGCCAACCTAACAGAATACTGTATTACTTAGAGCAACTCAACCTAATCCAGTCCAACTAAACACCAGCCAAACCAACCTATTTCAACAAAATCACACTTACCCTAACCTACAGTAATCTATTCTACCTCAACCCAACCCAGCCCAGTCGAATCAAACTCAGCCTAACTTTGCCTATTCTAAATCAACCCTACCAAGCGTAACTCAATACACAAAACCCAGTCTAACCTCACCACACCTTCCTGCAGCACGACTTCCACTTCAAAATCAGTGGCGTAAGGGTGCAGGTGCTGTGCCCTACCCTGGTCGACACAGACTTCCTGGCCGACTCCCTCAAGCACGCCTTCTCCCCAGAGGTGGTACAGGCCTTACCACACTTCACACGCCAATTGAAAAAGATAACGTGAGTATGATGGAGATGATACTGTAACTGCAAAAAGTCACCATAATTTCTTTGTTGGTGATATGTCTGAAGTATGATGGACGTGAGTATGATGGAGATGATATTGTAACTGTAAAAATGTCACCACAATTTCTCTGCTGGTGATATGTCGGGAGTTTGATAGAAATGATTCTTTGGCTTATGTAACTGAAGCATAACTCGCTAGGTGAAAAGAAAAGTGAAATGTAGACTGTAATTATATATACAATTTTTTGACTTTCAAATTAACTTACTGGGTTCTAACCAATCTAGCTGCTCTTGTTAGTTATTTATCTGGCTTATTTATATGATTCTCACTGATATTATTGCTGTAAGTTACTGATTTAAAGTACATCAAGAGTAAATTATTGATCGGACTGTTCCTAGTCCCGTTGAACTTTTACCGACTGATTTAAGGGCGATAATTACTGACCTAAATTATTTACATTGGCTATGTTCATCTCCTTGATCTGATCACTGCTGATATTCACTGATTTTGCTTATCTTCATAATTTATTTTATTTATTTATTTTTTTACAGATTTAATCACTATTAAATAATTACCTAGCTTATCTACAGTCTTTATGTAATATTCACTGATCTAATTACAGCTGAGAGTTGCTTGTCTAATTTATATACATTATTAAATGATTTTTCACAGATATAATTTCCCCCAGACAGTTACTGATCCATATTACCACTTGAACTGTCACCAATGTGGGCCCAGATTCACTAACAAATTTATGACCAATTCTCTCTTAACTACAATGTGTTTTTGCAGCAAGGACAAGGAGAGAGTCAAATCTTCCCATGTCTCTGGTTTCTCCTGCAGAAACAAATGTTAGTTACAAGAAAAAAAAAACTGTCTTACGTTGTTTTGCAAGAAGTTAAAAAGAAAGTGAAAGCAGAATTCTTTCCATCTCTCAGGTTCTTCCTGCAAAAACAAAGATTAGTTACGACATAAAATATATCCTTGGAGGACAAGGACAGGGAATTCAAAATAGTCCATGTTTCCATTTCTAACATAATAATAATAATAATAATAATAATAATAATAATAATAACAATAATAATAAAAATAAAAAAAAACGAGATACCACCCCTGAATCTCACCAGTCTGATATACACTTATCTTCCCGCAGGGTTGAGGCGGTAGCGAATGCCCTGATACGGCTGCTGGAGGAAGGCAAGAATGGCGGCTGCATGACCGTCGAGGCTGATAAGGAGCCATATTACATCGATGCGTCCATACCGTAGTGTGTTCGCAACGCGACGCACTCGCCAAATTCTACATCCAGATCAAACCTCACGCAAACGCCTTATTCCAAGTCTATGGAACCCGCCCCAAACAATAAACCGAAGCAGCCTCCCTTGTTCCACGTCTATGAAATTTGTCCTGGATTGAACTCAAAGCAGCCGCCCTGTTCCATTGTCAGGTTACTCTGACGTAGCTGTACTAAAGTGGGTTCACACTGATACACTTGCTAAACTTTACACCATGCTCCTAGAAATTACCAAGTCCGGATCAGATCAAACTCAGCGCAACTCCTATTCTAAGTTTATGCGGATGTCTTTAGTGCATAGACACACCCGCCTAATGACTCAACCACTGTCTTCCAAGTTTATGCTGAGTTAACCTTCCTGTTATCTAAACCCACACTGTTACAGCCATCCAGTTATATATCTGTGTGTGTCGATGTAGCCAGTCCGTCCCAGGTTCACTGCTATGAAGCCAGCCCATCCAGATATACTTTGACGCAATGATGCTGAGTTCACTTTAACATATCCGCCTCAGCTCGGATTCACTTTATGGATCTACCCAGTTTATGTCTATGTCGATGCAGCCCCCCCCCCCTTCTCTTTCTCTCTCTCTCTCTCACTATGTACACACTGTTTTAACTTTGGCATTTTTTATCTACTCCGGCGCAAACGTCCCATTTCGAGTCAACTATTTTAGATCTGTTCTTTTGTCCCCTTTTTAGTATCTGAGTGGTCGATTAGATACACTGGTGGCATACCACTTATTAAATTGAAAGCATCTTTTAAATTTCGAACTCTATAAAGGATGGATTATTTTTTTTTTGTGGGGCTGTATGGTGAAAAATGGTCCCTCTAATCGAGTTCTGCAATTACAGCATCATAATTTTGTTGGGGAGTTGTCATACATTTGGGAAGGTAAAGAGTAATATATTATTGTCTAAGCTAGTTTATGTGCTATAGCTAATATCGGGAGTTACAGATTGCTGTGTGTGTGTGTGTGTGTGTGTGTGTGTGTGTGTGTAAGGTAATTACTTTAATCTCTTCTTGTGTAGTTTTCCAACTGACTACCAGTATGTCTCTAAGATAGAGAAAATCATCTGGTTTTAGCCTGTATTAATGTCCAAAATACGTCCACTGTCGTAAAAATGTTGACAGAGACAATATAACCCTCTGACAAATAAGGATTTCTCTCAGCTAAATAAAGCTGTCTGGAAAAAAAAAAAAAAAAAAGGATTTCTCTCAACTAAATAAAGCTGTCTGGAAAAAAAAAAAAAAAGATTAATTAGTGTTAAAAAATAACATGAAGTGGTGTCAAGGTACAACAAACCCATCCCCAGCAGTCATTTTAGTTCTGACGTATAAACAACAGGATATCTACTCAAAGATGTCACATATCAGATTTGGAGTAAATCGGGTGAAAATTGACCACTTTATACCCATTTGAAATTTTAGGCCTGACCCACCTGACACTGACCCCCCCCCCTACTGCTTACTGGGGGGTGACCCCACTGATGTAATGATGCATGTTACAGGATGCAGATTTGAAAAATGTACCTTCAGGTTCTGGTTTTATGTTGATATGACGAATCTGAAAGGAGTTATGGCGAAAATCTTTTTTTTTTTTTATTACATTTTTGGGGCCTACAGCCTTGGCCTTGGCCCAATCTGGCCAAAAATTTAATCAGGTGATCAGAAGGTCATAGCCCATCATCCCTGTAATTTTAATCAAAGTCACACCAGTAGTTTGCGCGTAACGTTGCTAACAGACAGACAGGCAGATAGAGACAGACAAACCAAGCGAAAACAATACCTGTACCCAAGCCCCTCTGGGGCGGGGATGGGTAGTCAAGGGAGAGGAAGAGAGATGATATGGTAAAGGTGTAGAAAAAAAGTGCCGAGATTCCTAGGGAATATATCAGAAATTGTTCCATGTAAAGGCACTACCACGCTGAGGTCGGAATCGTACATATTCTGATGTATTATTGTCCAATAGAGTAGGAATAAATGTTGGAAGCAGAACAGCCACTTTCTCACGGTCTGGGCATTCTGTGTTTCAGTGCTAGACGTAATGTTGATGACAGTGAGACACGGAAAGACTAGGACGTCATCGTGTGAAACTTGTTCCTCATATTTTACCCCAGCCTACATGACTGAACAGTTTATATTTGCATATCTTCCGTGTTGTATGTGACAGGAGGCTTCGAATCACCTTTTCATTAGCACTTTATTTTGCATAATACATCTCAGTATTTTCTCGTATGTTATTTATATTGTATTAGCATCAACACAGTTTATAGCAGTGACGTACAGAAGGATATTAAAGTGCAATATGCAAAATAAATCGCTACAGAAGAGGTACAGCTCCCACCCTCCAAAGCCTGTTTCTTGTAAGCGTCATTTCTTCCCAGTGAATGTATGAATCACGCAAAACGAAACCATTTTATTACTGATGCTCATTAGTATGTGCCAAAATAATTACATCATATTCACTGTGAATAATAATAATAATAATAATAATAATAATAATAATAACACCCTATGGCCTGGGCAGCTATGTTTATAGCTAAGTCGTAGTCTCGTTACCTTTGGAGGCTGTCTATACTCTATCCTCTTTAACTTGGCCTAAAATCGCCATCTCTTTATCTTGAATGGTGAGCTATAACAAGATATTAATATCAGAATACGATGCTAGTCACGTGACTGTTACGGAAAGGACGCAGGGATACCCTATTGTCTGATTCTGAGCTAAGGGAAATAAGCTGCATAAGGACGAAAATCTTTGAGTTCAAGTGACCATACTATCGTACATCTTCCCTACTTGTTTTATCTACACTGTAAGCATTAGTATTCTCTCATACAGTAGTCGTGAAAACCAGGTCCGTCTAACATGAAAATATATAAAAGACACAAGGAGAATATGGAAGTGCAATAGGTAGAATGAATCGATAAGGAAGAGATGCTAGGGAGCCTTCTAACTCAACGAGACTACACCTCAGTGTTACTGTGTATATATATATATGAATGTGTCGTTTGGTATTTGTGTTAGTGTACCCTGGTGTGTACGCTTGTGTCCTTTCAATCCGATGACTTTTTATTTCTTTCTGCCGCCAACGACTATATTATTCTTATGGGAAATCCTCTGTAATAAAGGGGCTACTGGAAGTTATTGTCAGGGGGAAAATGAGAATATACTTTATATAATAAATAAATGTGAAGCCAGATGTCACGAGGGAATGGGAATATGTCTGGGGACAATAGGAATAACTATCGAGTCGATTATCACGAGAGCATCAACTCGTGAAATCAAGTGGCGATTTCACTTTTATGCTGGCTTACTTCGCCAATTCTCTAGAGTCGAGAATTTTATAAACTTTCTCAACAGTACATAGCAGAGACTAAACGCTCAAGAAGGCTGTATTACTGTACTGTTGGCCTCCGAGAAAGTTAGTTTCACCCCTTAATATTCATAAATTAATAATAATGGTAATAATGATAATAAGCAGGAACTTGCTGGTGCGAACTCCTAGCCGGCACAACGGATTTAAGAATTAATACCACGAACTGGCCTAAATACCAGTCGTGATTAATGTAAGGAGTTGTGCTAACTTGGAGTAGCAAAAGTGCACTAAATATGTGGGGAAATCAAACACGACTGTTTCATTTAACAAAGCTCAAGAAAACGAACTGTAAATTTACTAATTACATGAGAATAAATTTAAGTTACATGAATCTATTCAAATCAAAGAAAGGGAAATGCACTCACTCAAGAACTCAAACCAACAGCCAAATAAAGCACTGAGCTAAATATCCAAAAAAAAACTTAAGCCTAGGAAAAACAAAAGAAATACTGGTCAGTGGAGATGAGACCGTCGCTGCTATAGTCGATCACCAGGTTGGTGGGAGATTCGGGAAAACGTCGATACTGCAGGATGTTCGAGATCACTAGAAGAAATCTATCCGCGTTGGGTATCGCACTCCGCTCTCCGTGACTACCAACAGACGACTAAAGGTCGATGCTGCCCAAACAAGAGCATCGTGTGAAAAGGGCGTGGCCAACTAACGGCCAGCGAGGCAAGTGCAAAGAAATGACAATTCAGAAATTATCGCTCAGAGGAATGCACAGTCTGTACATAAAGACAGTCACTCGCGAGAGAATGACGAAAGTTTTGAAAACTTGATGCAAATATAAGTACACAAGCAGACGGTTAAGAGAATGAGCGAAATCTCATGGATTTCAGAACTATTCGTCGCTCCTGCAAAATCTGTCAATGTCACGATTTACGATACACAATTTCACGATGTAGGAAATTCGTGACAGTTATACCTCTCTCTCTAAAAAAAAAAAAAAAATTATCTTAAAGTGAATGAAAATGTCTGGCGGTAAATATGTCACGGTGTGAAGAGATTAACTAGTTCTTGTAGTCAACAGAAAATGTAGTGTTACCCTCATTGTTCTTAATATTCTGAAACCTGAATTTTTTTTTTTTTTTCATCACTACTGTAGCTTCTGGTTTAATAAGCATAAATTATTCATTATCATTCCGCAATTCATACAGACAAACCATTGCGTGAGTAAAAATATAAGAATAATGTTTCTACTTATTATTATCAAACAAACGGAAATTTCTGAAGAAACACTGTCCCCTTAGGATTCCGATGGATAAGGATAACCTACGTTATTTTGCTGACTCAGTCTTACAAGGTAGCTTTTGTAACTTTGTATCCACGTCTCCTTAATAGTAATATATTACTTTATCATATTCAGTCGTTGTTTTAATATCCTCTGTGGTAGCTGTTGAGAAAGATGGTGATTTTCAGTGTGATGTCTTAATGACTGGAGATAGACTTCAGCTGGTACACGGGTTTAAGTAATTCGAGAGCAATGATACGGCGTTAAATGTGCACAGATGTGGAGAGTTAAGTGGCTCAACGAGGAGAAGTGACTGGTTCTACGAAGGTGTTCATACGAAACAAAGGGGTGAGTATAGGGGGCTAGAAAAGGATGACATGAAAGTGTTAAGGTTTATATTAATGCACTGGTCTGAAAGTCTGGTATGAGAGGTGTAAAATGCAATGAGTTAGAGCAAGGAAGGAAGGAATAATGAAAAATTAGCACAAAGTTATTTTATGGCTATATGGTACTGTAGGAGTAGACGGAAAATAAAGGCCGGAAGAAACACGGCAATATCAAGAAGAGAGGTAGTACAGAAGAGAAAAGGACAGTATGGAGAGAAAGACTGGAGACAAAAAGGCCCCTTTTAGTCGTCTCTTACGACAAGCAAAGGTACTGGGGAAGTATTCCTCCCCCCCCCTCCATGGGGGATGAATAAAAGCAGTGATAACAGGAACATTATGGAGTGTGAACACTGAGCGCAGTGTTTACGATAAGATATTATGATTCGTTAAAGATGTGGAATAGAGAGATCTGTTGATATGTATATAACAGGGCAGAAGAGAGTGCCCTGAGACTGCACGACCATTTGGAGAGAACGGATATAGACAGCGTTGTGAAACGGTCATGAGTAAGTTTGAAGGCATCAAGAAGAGGCGTGGCACGTAATGAAAAACGGATACGGTGAATAAGCGTGTGAGAACGCAAGGAAAAGCGTTGAAGCTACGGAACTGACATGGAAGCAAAATGTGTAGCTGTTGGGCACGGAGAAGCACTACACAAAGGCCTGATACTCCCCCCCCCCTTCGTTTTTTTTTTTTTTTACTTGATAGCGGAATAAGTATATGGTACGTGTATGTGAAGCGCATCTGTAAAACAAAAATATTATGTGCAGATGGTTAGGCCCGTGAGGTGGAGCCACGATTCCGAGGACCTGAATGATGTGTAGATGATTCTGTGGACTGGTTCAGTTGGTATGGTATCGATTGTTTTCTCAGTTTTGTTTTTTTGATAATTTTCTCAATTTTATGTTTTCTCTCCTTAGTTTTTAGATCCTACATCACCTCACTTTTAGGTGGGAATAAGGGACATGATGATTGACGGTTGACGATGTTGGATGATGGATGATGATGCTGGGTATGTCCGATGATGGATGAAAATGATGATAGTGGTGGTGGTGATGATGAGAATAATAATAATGATGATGATGAATTATGCCAATGGAAATGAGGTAAAATTTTGACCTCTAGTAAGATGACGCCTTCTTCACTGAGTTCTCGTAAATGCCAGTCGTTTTTATACAGTTAGGATTAGATTTATCGCAATACGGTATAGGAGTTAATGGAGTTTGTAATTCCTTCCCTACCAGAAGACTCTCGTAATCCGAATAGAATAGTATGGTGGTAGCAAGAACTGCACGTCTTCCTTGTTTTTATTCACCCAAGAAAGACCTCTTGCACTGAAGGGGTTATTGGAGACTATTCCTTAACTACGAAAGTCTCCCTGAATCAGGCAGCGGGACTGAGCTGGTTTCACTGCATTATCATAAACGCGAAAACCTCGTTAGCGAAAAAGCTGAAATTGAAGATGAATTTCAAGATGGACTCAACAAAGTTCACCAAAATCAAAGAAGCTCTGGGTCATCTGACTCCGTTTGTAAACCTATATAAATGTGTGTCATTCTTGTGCCTACTTTTGTTTTATGTGGTTAATTCTTTCAGCCCGAGAACGTCTTTTTTTTTTCTTTTTATCTCTGAGGCGCCTTAGTAGTATATTAGGTAGGTAGAAACTGTGCACCAACGCGTCAGAGCTCAAATCCAAGTGGTGTCAGGAGGGATTTCTGCCCTGTAAAACGCTACCAAGGCATACGCTGGTTTCGTACGGCTTAAATGATCTGCACCACGGTAGTCCAGTCTCGGGTCATCCTGGTCCATCAAAGGGGTAATAAAAGACTGGTTAATATCCCTAATACATTGCTATCTCCAGACAAAGTTATTCAGCTTTGAAGAGAATTTTTAAACTAGTGGGCTGGAGATAACCTTAATTATCTACTTCATTGCTGGAGGTCCTTCTAGTCTTGAGGAAAATCATCCGGTGACAGCAACAGTAAAATGAAAAATAAATCTGACGCGTAACTTTCGAACAACAGTGCAGTACATATTGATTTTACAGTTTTAACGAGACAACCACCAAACTAAGTGAACGTCAAGTGAAAGTGACCTTGACGCCGAAACTTTGCAAAAACTCACCTCTGGCCCATACTTCCTTTGTTTAATCTGTTCTAGACGCGAATTTCCGATATTCACTCGATTTGGATATTTTCCCGTTTCCAGGAAGGTTTAACTTATAGGCTAAGTTAGGTTAGATGTGAGGCATGATGTTGTGAAGTGTGGCGGTGTTAGATGTGGCAGTCCGAGGTGCGGCAGAAAGGCTTGACAGTATGAAGTGTGGTAATGTGAAGTGTGTCAGTGTGAGATGTTTCTGTGAGAGGTGTGCAGTGTGAGATTTGGCAGCGAGGCGTGGCAGTGTTATGTGCGTGTAAGTAAGGTGTGTCGGTGTGACAAGCGTCTAATGTGTGGCAATGTGAGGTGTGACAGTGTGAGGTGTGGCAGAGAGGTGCGGCAGAAAGGCGTGGCAGTGTGAGGTGTGCTAATGTGAAGTGCGTCAGTGTGAGGTGTGCTAATGTGAAGTGCGTCAGTGTGAGATGTATGAGAGGTGTAGCAGTGTGAGGTGTGGCAATGTGGGGTGTGGCAATGTAGGGTGTGGTAGTGCGAGGTGCGGCAGTGAGGTGTGGTAATGTGAGAGGTGCTAGTGTGAGATGTGGAAGTGTGAGATGTGGAAGTGTGAGATGTGGCAGTGTGAGGTATGGCAGTGTGAGGTATGGCAGTGTGAGGTGTGACAATGTGATATATAGCAGAGTGAGATATGATAGTGTAAAGGACGGCAGTGTAAGGTGCGGCAATGAGAGGTGTGGCAGTGTGAGGTGTGGCAAGTGTGAGATACGACAAGAACAGGTACGACAGTAAGAAGTATGACTGTGTGTGTGTGTGTGTGTGTGTGTGTGTGTGTGTGTGTGTGTGTGTGT
>JAGKTI010032986.1:0-11780 GCA_018397915.1 Birgus latro | reverse complement strand
AAAACGTCTTGTGGGGAAGGTGATGGTTATGGTGATGTAGGGGGAGACGGTGGTGGTGGTAATGATGAAGGGGGAAAGGGTAGTGGTGTGTGATCAACGGGGAGATGGTGATGATGATAGTGCTGTAGGGGGAGATGGTGGTGGTGGTGATAGTGATGGAGTGGGATATCGTGGCGTTGGTGATAGTGATCGGGGAGAAGATGATGGTGGTGAGGGATGTAGGTGGAGATGGCGGTGGCGGGGAGGGAGAATGTGGTGCAAGGTGAAGGGGAGAAGGTGGTGATGACGTGAAATAGGGGGAGATGATGATGGTAACAGTGATGCAGAGGGATATTGTTGTGGTGAACTGAGGTGTGATTTTGGTGTAGGGGGGGGGACAAAGTGAAGGGGTTGTTGAGAAGCTGAGAGAGATGTGGTGATTTAGTATGGAGTCGTTGTGGCTGATTCTGAGTATGTTTGGTGGGGGCCATGTGGGGGATTCGGTGGTGATTGAGGTGGAGTGTACATGGTGGACATGGTGATGTAGGTGGTGGCGGTTTAAGTAATAATAATAATAATAACTAGAGCTCTGTAACTGTGATACGGACAGCTACTGGTCTGCACCAACTAGTTGTTACGGTGATCGTGATCCCATTGGGGAAATTTGGATTGTTTTTTCTACCATGCCTGGCCCTTTCAAATTCTTTGCACAGTCTCCAGTTCTCCTGGAATCGTCGCGAGACTTTGAGGCTGGATAAATAATAATAATACCAGGAAGAACAATAGCCTCCAGAGACTAATAATAATTAGTTACCTATTCTTGCTGTGTGGCCACAATAACTAAAGCACTGCCATAATTATTATTTATATACTGAGCTAGTTTAATATAAACAAGATCTGAAAACCCTAAGGTAACTTCTTATGTAACATCAACAAGATCTGAAGACATAGGAGTGAAAGGACGCTTGTGTAAAATTTACGTTTGTCTCAATAACTGGGTAACTGTAGGCTTTACTGTATCATATTCCTTTCAGATCATAAGTGGGGCCGCAATTATCTGGAAAGTTACATCTTTAAAGGTTTTGTGGTTTTCTGTAAAACGTGTTGCAAACACTAAGCAGATCTGAATTCAGTACTTTCCACAGGTCTACATGGTAAAATATGAAACCAAAATTATTAAACAACCTTTTTTCTATCATATGATTTTCAGCCAAATAGCAGTATCTCAAATACTTTCTGAGATATTTGAATTTCAAATACGCAATGTTTAAATGAAAATGGGTATATGACATTAAAAAATAAGTCAAATTCACTTCTGTTTGGAACAAGGACTTGGATTACTCTAGGGTACCTTCATGTATATTAATATTATCAAGATCGAAGGAAAAAAATGCAAAGAATACTAATAATAACGAGAACTTTGTATCTGTCCGACAGACTCTGAGGCCAGAGGAATAATTATTTGTAACCAACCTCTATTCTGTAGTCAAAGTGAGGAAGCTTCGCCATTAGTATATTGAGTATGTATACTATAAACAAGATCTGAAGACCCTTAGGTAACTTCTTGTGTAACATCAACGGGATCTGAAAACAATGGTGTCGAAGGGTGCATGTGTCTGCTACTGTTTCTTACAATGACCTTGATCCCATTTGAGTGATTTGAATTTTTCTACCGGCAATGACCCATGCCAGGACACATAACCTGGGCCCTTCAGACTCCTTATGCAGTCTCCGGGTCTCCTGGAATCGTTGTGAGACTCTGAGGCGAGAATAATAATAATACAAGGGAAAACTATAGTCTCACCTACTGTGTAGGTTACTACTACTACTACTAATAATAATAATAATAATAATAAAAACAAGAAGCATTGCCATTTATATGGTAAAGCTTAACCCTGAGAGGCAGTTACTGATCTCAACCTATGAGAATATTGTTTTTTGTCTATCTATCTATCTATTGTCAGACGCCTTAATCCCGTAAGGGGCGACCACAAACAAATCGCCTCCATGTCGCCCTGTCCCCCATCACTTCACTCCCCTGCTCCCAGCTCACACCCTTCTCTCTCATACACCTCTCCACTCCATCCCTCCATTTAATCCTCAACCTCACCCTCTCTCTCCCCCCTCCACCTCACTCACATACACTCTTCTCGTCAGTCTCTCACTCTCCATCCCCTCCACATGGCCAAACCCCCTCAGTGTGTTTCTCCTAACGCTTCCTATCACATCCACATCCACACCACAACGCTTCTTCACTTCCTCGTTTGTCAGACTGTCTCTCCATGTGACTCCACATGCTCCTCTCAAAAAACTCATATCCAATCCTCTCACTCTTGACTTCTGTCCCTCCAACAAGGTCCAAGCTTCACTTCCATATGTTAGAGTTTGTATCACAATACTGCCATGTAGTAACGTTTTCACTTCCATGCTTACTTACCTTCTTATCACTGCAACAAGGAACCAGCAACCATTCTTCCTCGTTGTACCCTTTCAAGCACTTCATCCTCAAAACTTCCATCCTTACTCATCACACTACCCAAGTACTTAAATGCTCCCACATTTTCCATTTCCTTCTCTCCATCCTCACTGTATATTTACTGGCTTCACTTCTCTCAGAGACTATAACTTTACTCTTCCTTACATTCATCTTTAGATTCCGTTTCTTACACACTTTCCCAAACTCATCTACCAAGCCTTGCAGCTCCCCTTCGTCTTCACTTAACAACACAATATCATCTGCAAACAACAGTACAGGGAGTTTCCAAATACTGCCCTCTCTCACTACGGTAGCTTCAACATCCACTGCCCGACCTTGTATCTCTTTTATAACCCCATCCATAAACAGATTGAACAACCAGGAAGACATGACATCCCTTTTGCAATCCAACTTCAGATAGAAAAATTCATTCAGTTCACCATCCACACGCACTGCAGCCTTAGCACCCTCATTCATACTCTTCATTGCATTAAACAACTTCCCGTCTACTCCATATATTCTTATTCCTTTTCACAATCCTTGTTTATCCACCCAGACATATGCTTTCTCCAAATCCATGAAGGCTGCATACACCTTTCCTTTCTCTAGAAACTTTTCCATTAGAGATCTAAGAATGAATCTCTGAGCTAAACAACATCTTCCCTTCCTAAAACCTCCCTGTTCTTCTCCTGCTAATTCCTCTGTTGTTTCCCTAACTCTGACAATAAGTATTCTACCATATACTTTTCCTATTACACTAAGAAGAGAATGCCTCTATGAGCACGACATACTTGTTTTTCTTCTTTTCCTTTGTACAGGGGAATAATTATACCTGACTTCCAATCCTCCAGGACTCTACCTTCCTTCCAGGCCAATCTGCACATCTTCCACATCCATTCTACTACTATCTCTCCCCAATGCTTCAGCATTTCACCACGCACTCCATCAGTTCCTGGATTTCTCCCATTTTAACTTTCTTCATTGCTTCGACAACTTCCGTCATAATGCTTTCTCCCTCTCTGTTCAAAATCCCTCGCTCAGACTACACCCAAAATTATACAGACGATGATCCAGGGCCAAGGAGTACCTCATTTATGACGTGTTTTTCCCCTGTACAGAAGAGTAATTAAAAATTGTCCTAAATATTGCAATGTCAGGCATAAATTACCTTCAATTCCTTCATACAAATGTCTGGAAAATAATTTTATCACGAGATCACCATGCATGTTCATGTGTCTATAGTCGTTATGGAGAAAAATGAGATTGGAAATTCATGATTTTTGGACACGTTTGAACCTGTGGTCTTGAAAATTGGTCAACATCGCAGAAACTGGGTCAGCATAGTGGGGTAATTCTGATGAAAATTTGAGGAAAAGGGACAGAATAATAATTATTAAAATAATGACGGATACAAAGATATCCACTTACATCAATAGGTGAAGATCAACTAGAAGACTGTAACTTTAAGAGAGTTATTGATCTCCACCAATGACAATATTGCTGATCTTATTATTATTTTTGTTATAACTCAAAAACGGTTGGTAAACCTGCCACCAAAAAATATACAAACTTTGTCCACGACCAAACAAAACTTTTAGGGCCATGAAGTGCCTCATTTAAGTTTTGGGTTATCCTATATAAAAGAGCAGTGAAAGTGTTGAAAAGACGGTTGTCCGAAATATTGTAATATCACGCATGAATGACCAAATTTCTTCCTTATAGGTGTTTGGAAAAGATATGTATCATGCGATTTCCTTCCATGTTCATGTATCTATGATAGTTTTGGAGTAAATGGAGGCTGAATATTCATGATTTCAGATCATTAGAAGACTAACCACCAAGACAGTTACTGATATCCATCTATGGGAGGTGTTGATGCAATGTGATTTCTGCCCAGTGCTCTGAAGTCAAAGTGAAGAGATTCAACCAAGCACGGGTAAACAAAGGGAGTAACTATGACTCTGTGGATATGGCCTCCTAGTGGCAGAGTTGGTAACCCTTGTTATCACCTATAAATATGTATTAACAAGGGGCTAGCAGTATCCAGCTTTTCTAATAACAGGGTCTGACTTAATACTGCCATCAGTGGACTTTATAAGCACCAAATGATGCCTGGTGATGAGTCAGCCCCTACCAGCAGTGAAGGCGCTGGAGAGTTTGCCTGTCCTGTCTGTGGGCGCACCTTTGGGTGGAAGCGTGGTCTGGGTGTCCACTATCGCAGTGCATGCCTAGATCAATTCTTTGTTGACAAGGAACAAGAAGATCCAAAGCAATGTTAACTGACGTTGAGGCCATGCTCCGTGCTTCCAGGGAAGTTTCATTTCTAGGAAGGAATCCACCTGCAGCCACGAATATCAGCCATCTGCTGTTGGATTCATTTCCAGATAGGTCCCTCAAGAGCATCAAGTCTTGCAGGAGGTCCGCCGCTCACTGGGCCCTTGTGCTTCTGTGCTTACACCCTGCCTAGTTAAACTCTTTCGCCTTTGTCTATCAACTTGTACCTTTCCTTCTTGCTGGAAGTTTGCTCTCATTCAGCCAGTCCCAAAGAAGGGTGACCATTCCCAACCCTCTAACTATCGCCCAGTTGCTTTAACATCCTGTGTATCAAAAGTTTTCGAGTCAATTCTTAACAGAAAAATTTTAAAGCACCTTTCCTGTCACAACCTTCCTTCTGATCGTCAGTATGGGTTCCGTCAGGGACGCTCCACTGGCGATCTTCTCACCTACCTTTCAGACTCTTGGTCATCCTCCTTTCGGAACCTTGGCGAAAGCTTTGTCATTGCACTTGACATCTCAAAGGCTTTCGATCGAGTCTGGCATAAATCATTAATTTCCAAACTGCCCTCTTACGGTTTCTATCCTTCTATCTGTGCCTTCATCTCTAGCTTCCTTTCTGGTCGTTCTATAGCCGCTGTTGTAGACGGCCATCGTTCCTCTCCTAGACCTATCAACAGTGGTGTTCCTCAGGGTTCTGTCCTATCACCTACTCTCTTCCTTTTATTCATCAATGACCTTCCAAGCTGTACATCTAACCCTATCCACTCATATGCTGATGATTCCACCCTTCACCTTTCCATTCGGTTCCTGCAACGTCCATCTCAGCAGTTACTTCCACAAAAAAGGGATGAGGCTATGGCACACCTAATGTCTGATTTGGCTTGTATCTCTGATTGGGGTAAAAATAATCTTGTTATTTTTAATGCAACCAAAACTCAGTTTGTACACTTATCACCCCGACAAAATCTTCCTCAGGAATACCCATTAATGTTTAGTAATGAACAGTTATGTCCTGCATCATCCTTGATCATGCTTGGGGTTTCATTCTCTCGGGATTTGTCTTGGAAAGAACATATTACATGTCTTGTGAAATCTGCTTCCAAGAGATTAGGTGTGCTAAGCCGTTTCCGAACTTTCTTTACCCCTGCACAGTTGTTGACCTTGTACATGGGTTTTATTCGCCCGTGTATGGAGTACAACTCTCATGTGTGGGGAGGCTCCCCACATGGAGCTCTTCTCAATAGGGTGGAGTCAACGGCTTTTCGTCTCATTAACTCTCCTCCTCTTACTGGCCGCTAGGTGGCTCTTTTCGGTAATAAAGGCGGTGGGAGCTCCTGTTATTTTGGCCGAGTTCTCTGTTCTGGACTATATTAAGCATCTGCTGATGTATACCAAGTTTCAGTAAAGGTATGGAGATTTGCATGGTGAGAAATTAGTGTGGACACTACAAGTGCCTAAAAAATATTTAAGACAGATGTGTTTCCTAGGCTGCTGTTTGTGTTTACCTGTCATGGCGGGTTCGCCAGATCAGTGAAAATTTTGTATATTGTTTACACTGAGGTAGCATTTTCTGGACATACCTTCAAGATTAATTATTTAGTTGTATGAACAGTCTATGAGACGATGTGAAGTTTTCCCCAAAAATAATGGCGGAAAAATTTATAGTGAACAGCTTATTGTGTTTTGTAACATCAGCTAAGAAGGACTATCCTTATGAAAGTATCTTTGATATTGTACATTCATTTTACTCACACGATGTTATTAAGAAAGCTAAAGAGACATTATGTAATTTACTTAATGAAGATGTGAGCTGGAGGCAAGACCCCGAGAAAGTCCAGAAAGATTTAAGAGATGTGCTTGACTTTCATGAGCGCTTTATGAAAGATAATATGAATGTTCACTTCGTAACTGACTCCCATAAAATGATGCCACCTGTGGGCATGGAAGTGCTGGCGCCAATACTACAGATATTTGTGGCTGAGACTAATAAGATAAATGAGATGCTGCCAAAAATATTAGATATAAAAAGTGAAGTAGTCAATACGGCTGATACAGTACGGGAAATGAAAATTGAGATGACTGATCTTAGAAAGAAGTTCTCTAGTGCTATATGTGGCATGGAGGAGGTCACTAGAGACATTACCCTCAATGAAGCTGACATATTAGATTTTACATGTCTTAGAAAAACGTCCTCTGATGAACCTCGAGCAGGTATGTCTTCAGAACGACAGGGAGTAGCAATCGGGACAACAAACCGAACTTATGCTGAGGCGGTCTGTACTAATCAGGAAGATGGAGTCAGGGATGCTGTTGTGGGGAGGTGTGAGCGTGGTGATCCTTGGATGAACAGAGAGGAAGGAGTTCATGGCTGGAGGAAAAATGAAGAGACTGGCAGTGAAGTGCTGATGGACATACAGCAAGGCAACAAAGGTGCGAGGACAAGGAGAGGAGGTGAGAGTGAAGGGTTGAACCATCTTCAGAGGGGAGTGGGAGGCGGTGTAGGTGTGCGGGGTGGTGCTGGGGTGGCGGTGTGCAGCAGTCCAGCACCCAGCGTTTCTGACCCTCATACTGGGGCCATCACCAAGGGTATGAGCCTCATCCTTCCATCTCAACGTTTGAAATCACCTGATGGGAATGTAGGTAATGAGAATCCATGGACGACTGTGCAAAGGAAGGGTGACAGGCAGAGGGGGACAAATAGAATTTCTGGAGTTAGAGGATCAAGGAAGTGTGATGGCACAACCTTTAAAGCAGCAAAGAGGTTTGTTGATGTATATATTGGAAGAGTGGATTTAGAGGTAAAGGCTGAAGATATTCAAGAGCATATCAGAAGTGTTTGTGGTGTTAAAAGCTCAGTGAGTGAAATAAATATTAGGTCTGATGAGCATACAGCGTACAAAGTTTATGTTAATATACTGGATAAAGATAATTTATTTGATTCTGAGTTATGGCCGGAGAATATTATTGTTGATAAATTCTATAATAGATCTAAGAGTATTATGAGGAACATTGATGCTGTTTAGTTTCTTATTAGTGTAGCTAGTTTATTTTTTAATTGTAATTTCCCTTTTCTTTTTTAATCTTTTTAGTGTATTTTTATTTTTAATTTTTAAATCCTCTTTTATTTTTTAATATATACCTACTTTTTTATTCATTGATATTTTCCAATCTTTTTTATTGTATTTCTTTATACTGTGACTTTACAGATACTGTATATATTTGCTCTGCTGAGCTTAATAAGAATGCTTTTTTTTTTTTCTTAATACTCATCCTGCAGCTACAGTATGTTGAGGATCTGTTCATTTAATTGTTGTTCTCTAAAAAAGAATATTAATTTAGTAAGAGAACTAACAACTTCTGGTTATGATTTTGTTTTTTTACAGGAAACTTTTATTACTGAGGAAAAGTTAGGTATTCTTGGCTGTATTGATGAAAACTATGATGCTGTAGGTGTGGGTGCTACTTATCTGAAAAGTCACTAACATCAATGGCTGGAAGACCAGAGGGAGGTTTGGCAATTCTGTGGAAAAAAAACAGTCTTTTTAAAGTCAATAAGACTGTCTTAGAGAATAGGGCAATACTAATTAATATCAAAATTCATGGAATGGATGTTATTCTGGTCAATGTTTATTTAAACTGATCTGTGGGAGCCTTCCACATTAAATAAATACTTAGAATCTCTGTCCATGTTACAGGATTTTATAAATACTTTTTATTATGGTGCTTTTTATATAATAGGGGATTTTAATGCAGATCCTCTCTCTGGGAGAGCTTGGGATAACCTGTCTAATTCTATGCATAAGAATTCCCTGGTTTGCTTTGATGTGGATCAACTTAACCTTGATACATTTACATTTGTTGGATATGGCAACTCTTCTAGTAGGTGGTTAGATCATATCATAGGTGAAAACCATAAAGACATTGATGTTTGTCATATTAAAGTTTTAAATGAGATAAATGGGTCAGATCACTTACCCCTTCATTTCTGTTAAAATTTTAAAGGTGCCTTGTTTCCCTCAGTAGAGGGTAAGTTTAATATAGAAGAAAATTCTGAACCCTTTGTAAATTGGAATAAGTTAAACAATACTGACCTGATGTATATTAGTGAAAATGTAAATAGAATCCTTATGGAGATATGTGACCTTCCTATAATTAATTGTATGAAGATAGGTTGCCGCAATCCTGAACATTTGAAGGAAATTGATAATTTTTACTCTGTAATTGTTCAGAGTGTCAATGAAGCTTCTTTGAAATATAAAACAAAATCTATTAAACAGAATAAATATAAGGTTATCCCAGGTTGGAACAGGAGAGTGAAACTGTTACATAACATAGCTAGGAAGAAGTACTTGTACTGGGTGGAAAATGGCAAGATGAGGGATACACCAGATCATGATGCCATGCTGACTACTAGAAGAGACTTTAAAAAAGCCTTAAATGAATGTAGAAAAAATGAGCAAAGAGAAATTGGTGATTCAATAACTCAGAAATTTTCTGTAAAAAATAAAGCACAATTCTGGAAAGAAGTTAAGAGACAAAAAAGATGTACTAAGCATGCTGGTGTGATTGATGGGAACACTAATAACTCTGAAATAAAAGAAATTTTTGTGCAAAAATTTTTACTGGGTCATGCAACACTGAATGCAAATGAGGAAACAGAATTTACTGAGAAGTTAAAAACAGCTTGGCTCATGAGGAAAAAATTTTGTTTACAAACTTCTAGTATTTCCTTAAAGAAGATAATTGAAAAACTGAATTTTGGCATGGGTCATGATGGTATTCACTCATTTTTTTAAAAACTGCCTCAGATTCTTTTTTGCAATTCCTAGCTCATTTCTACAATTTATGTTATAGTCACTGTTATTTGCCTGAAGAATTATTAAAAGGCAATATTACACCCATTCCAAAGGATAACAAAAATGTTACCGAATCCTCTAACTACAGGCCAGTAATGCAGTCCTCATGTCTACTAAAAATATTTGAATCCCATATTTTGGATATACTGAAGGAAAAGCTCAGTATTGATTGCAGACAGTTTGGCTTTCAAAGTGGTTGCTCTACTACAGATGCATGTTTTTTATTAAAAGAAGTTATGTATAAATATGCTAAGATGAAACAAGGAGGTTTTGCCACATTTCTGGACCTGAGTAAAGCTTTTGATAGAATTAATCATTTTGTATTAGGGAACAAGCTGTTATATTCAGGTCTTCCTCCTGATATAGTTCTTATTATTTTACATTATTTGAGAAACCAGAAAGCAAATATTAAATGGCAGAACTACATGAGCTTATACTATTATATTGAGAATGGTGTTAGGCAGGGTGGTGTTCTTTCTCCATTCCTTTTTAGTTTTTATATTAATGATATTATTAAAGAGATTGGGGATATGGAGACTGGCTGCAGTTATGGCTTTTGTAAAGTAAATATTATAGCATATGCTGATGACCTGGTTCTGTTGGCTGCCTCACAAAAAGATATGGATACTCTATATAGTATGCTCTGTACAAAAATTGCTGAGCATTCTCTGCTTATTAATCAAGATAAGTCAAAATGCATGATTTTTAGTAAGTTGAATAAGTTTAATGTTGACAGTATTAGTCTTAATGGTGACAGACTGGAAGTTGTTAAATTTTTTAAATATCTTGGACATTTTATTTCATTTGATTTTAAGGACAGTAAAGATGTTGAGTTAAGACTCAACAATTTTTATGCTTCTTTGAATTCAGTTTTTAGAGATTTTAAAGTTTTAAATAAGGATGCTTTGCTTTTTTTATTTAAGTCCTATTGCTGTCCAGACTATGGATTATGCTTGTGGAATAACAGGGCAACTTTTAGATCTTGTATCTTTAGGGCTTTTAATATTGCATATAGTAATGCTTTAAAGAAAATATGTGGGGTACCTGTTTTTGCCAGCAGTCATTTAACTGCTTTAAACTGTAACCAGTTTTTACTGAAGCACCTAACTGCTCTAACTCAGGCTAGGTATTATAAAAGGATGAAGAGTTCTACCAATCCAATACTCAGGTTGAATATTCCATACTTTAAGGAGGGATTGCTTATGCAACATGTTCGTACTATATTAAAAAATGACTATTCAGTAGATGTAAATAGTGAGGACCTGGATGTGATAGCCTCCCGCTTGACTTGGGTCCAGAGACATGAGGACAGACGTGGGCCATGTGGTTATTATGGAAATTAAGACATTATGCTCCTTAGCTAGTGTTAAATGGAATCCTGAATTTCCTCATATTTTTAAAATCATATATATGTAATTTTTAACTGATATTTTTAAAGACTTTTAATAGCCTAATTGCTTTTTAGATTTTTTTTTTTATACTGTACCTTTTTTATTTTTTATGGATGCTAGCTTTTGTATTGTATATGGACCTTTTTATTTCTTATGGCTGCTGGCTTTTATGTTTTTATGTGGACCTTCTTTTTTTTATGGTTGCTAGCTTTTATATTTTATTTGGACCTCTTTATTCTTTATGGCTGCTAGCTTTCATATTTAATTTGGACCTTTATATTTTTCTATGGTTGCTAGCGTTTATATTTGGACATTTTTATCTTTTATGGTTGCTAGCTTTTATATTTTCATGGCTGCTATTATTAGACCTCTTTATTTTTTATGGCTGCTAGCTTTAATATTTTATCTAGACTTTTTATTTTCTATTGATGCAGTCTCTTGTACTTTACTTGGACCTTATTATTTTTTAATAATGCTGGCTTTTATATTTTATATTTTATTTGGACCTTTTGTATTGTTTATTGATGCTAGCTTTTATATTTTACCTAGGACTTTTAAACTGTAGTGGTGATAGCTTTTATTTTTTACATTGGACAGTTTATTTTTTACTTTGGACATTTAGAAAAGGGAAAATTATGGATGCTTTTATTTTATTTTTTAATAGGATACTAATGTGTATGTGCACTAGGATGCCCTCAGGTCTTCTATTATGATTTTTGCTTTTTTATATAACTGTACAGTACGCCACCTACGATGTAATGTGCTGCTGCTGTTGTTGCTGCCTTTATGATGAAATGTATT
>JAGKTI010032984.1:0-11780 GCA_018397915.1 Birgus latro | reverse complement strand
AGGGGAGGGATAGAAACTGAGTATGGAGGGAATGGGGGGAGGGACAGACACGGGGAAACAGAAACAAAAAGGGATGAGGAGGAGACATGAAGAAGCCAAGAAATCTGGGAAAGTAAGGGGACCTCCTCAAGAAAATAAAATCGACTGGAGAAAGCAAGAATAAGATAAAGACATTCTCTCTCTCTCTCTCTCTCTCTCTCTCTCTCTCTCTCTCTCTCTCTCTCTCTCTCACACACACACACACACACACACACACACACACACACACACACACCTTCGCCGTGTGTCTGATACTCCTCCGTGCTCTCCATTTAGGTGCCAGTTTGTCCCGGTGTCTTGGAGCTGAGCCAGAAGTCACCCTCTCTCTCTCTCATCTCTCGTCTCGTGTCATCTCGTCGCTTCACACACGCCCCCGGTCAAGTCAGGACGACAAGAAGACTCTGCTGCACGACCTCCCACGACCCCACGACCCACTATGACCACCTGTAGGCCATCCCAAGCCAACACGGCCAGCTGCACGCATCGGCAAATTAGCTACGTTTCCTTCCTTTATATTCCAGTCAAGGCAGCTGCATCTACCTCCTTCCACGATAAGACGACTCAGCTGTACGACTTCTACGACCCCCTTAAGCAACTACCTACGACCAGCTGTATCCATCAACGGCCTCACCTGTCTCACATGATTACTCAAGCTACCACGACCAGCTGCACTTACCTCCTTACACGACAGGACGACAGCAACGACTCAGCTGCATCCCGCGTCGACCCAGCTGCACCCAAGACGACACCCCACGTCATCACGACCACCAGTACCCAGAGCCTCTTCATACAACGACCACAACGACTTGGCTTCACCTCACACCACATCCCCAGCTACCTACCTCTTCACTAAACAACTCAGCTGCATCTAACACGACCCCCAAGTCACCACGACCACTTCAGGAACGACTACTATACTGGAAACGATAATATAAACACTTTGAAGCTTTAATCAATATTCTGTTGATCTCAGTTTTTTGTATAAGATTGTGCTATCCAACTCGTGGGCACTATCAGATAAGAAATAATAAGTGCCTTGGATCAGATAAGAAATAATAAGTGCCTTGGATCAGATAAGAAATGATAAGTGCCTTGGATCAGATAAGAAATGATAAGTGCCTTTGGTCTCTCACTTCACTTCAATAGATAACGAAGAACTTGATCAAGTGAGTAATGAGAAGTGTTTAATGTTCCACTTCATTTGATAGCTAAGTGGATTGTCAAGTGGACTGGGATAAATGAGTCTAGTTCAGCTCAAATCTAAATTAAAAGAAAGTGTACGTTTAATGATCCACTTAATTTGATAACTCTTATCAAGTGAACCAAGAGTAGCCAGGTTCTTTCCCTACTCATAGCCCGAAAACAATATCCAATAATAGTTTAAAAGTCCACTTAATATGATGGCTAAATGAATTATCTTGGACAAGGATAAGTGGGTTTAATCTTGGTCTACACATACTGCATTCTGATAACTAAAAGATATATTAAGTACACGATAAATCTGAGAGATTTTTAACGAACTCTAAATCCGTTTAATATTCCAGTTTACCTGAAGACTGAGTGCTTTATCAATTGAAAAAGATGAGTGTGATAAATAAGTGATAAGTGAGTGATAAATGACAGATAAATGAGTGATAAATGAGTTAGCGTCCCACTTGATTTGATAACTGAATTCTTTCTCTTGAGCTTCTTGGCCAATAAATCATTAATATACTAAATATTCTACTTCGGTTTGATTATTAACTGGTTTATCAGGTGAACAAGAGAACAGGCTCCACTACTCTCTCTCTCAAGGTCTTGCAGTGAGCCGTTGTTGTGGTGCAGGGCGTTTAAGAGGAAGACCATTACAATCAATCCCACGGGCACGTTCAGGCACGACCACAGCCCCCTACCCTCCTCCTAGCCCCTACCGCAACCCTCTACCCTCCTCCTAGCCCCTTCCTCAACCCCCTACCCTCCTCCTAGCCCCTTCCTCAACCCCCCTATCTTCCTCCTACCCCCTTCCTCAACCCCCCTACTCTCCTTCTACTCCCTTTCTCTCCCTCAGCCTCCCCCCTTCTTCCTCCACCCCCACCACCCTACTCCTAATCTGTGGCAGTGGGGGCGCTACCAGTCCACGTCTAACAGAATCGAATACCTTTAGAGAGAAGAGGATCAAAATGAAGAACAGATAAGCTTTAAGGAAGACAAGATCGCTGGAATACACACAACTTTAAAGACAACGCATGACTGAAAAACACCTATAGCTTTAAAGACAAAATCATCGCCTTAAATATAACAAGTTCACATCCAACAAGATTTATTAACTTAGAACAGAACCAATGTGAAAAATATATAGCTTTAAAGACAAGAACATTAAGCTGGAAACAGCTACTTAACTACCTACCACAAGAACTGGGATTTGGAACCATTCTACGCTTCAGTGATTTAGCTCTGCAGACAAGAGAATCGAACTGAAAATTACTATCACTCTACCCCTCACAGAATCATATAGGTTTAAAGACAACAGAATCAAGTTGCACAAATCTACCAAATCAAGTTCCTCCGAATATATTAGCTTTAAAGACAAGTGTAACAAGCTGGATATCGCAACTGCAAAAAATATTAACTTTAAATGCAATAAAATCGGGACTGAAAAAATGGCAAGAAAGAGAAAAAGCATCACAGTTTTAATAAGACCAGTAGCATCCAGCCGCAACAAGTGACAGGCCAGATAAATAATAAACATTAGGTGTATAAGTGTGAAAAAAAAAATCGGATTTCATAAGCGGATCCAGCTTCAATGAGTGACAGCAACAGAGAAATAAGAATGGAAAAGCATGGTGTCTATAAAAAGAGCAAAAATCAGTAAAAATAAGTGACAGCAGAGGAGAAATACGAGTGAACTCAGAGAAAAAACTCTAAAATAAAGATAAACTAATACAGAAGTCGTAAATAATTATAATGCAAAGAAAAATAAGAACTGAGAAGCGTGCTGGTTAAAACAGGAAACAGCTCAAGATCCATACGAGTGGAAAGGCGCTCCTGTGTACTGTTGTTGGTGGAGGTGGTAAGGATCCGTGTGACTGTGAGGGCAGAGGGAAGGTCCTCAGCGCGTGGAGTGGCAGTACCAAGGCCTTGGCAGTACCCTCACAGCGGGGCTCCTGGGTGATGTAGCCTTGTTCCCACCTGACTAATGCTTCATCTCCACCCCTCCTTCACGCCCAGACCAGCCTCACAGGGCCAGGTATTTCTAAACATTCTTGGCCTTGAGTTGTGTCTGGGACTCCCTCTTCGTGCCGGTAATCTAAGTCATATTTCTAGTATTTACGTGCATTCTCATACAACTGCTAAACATTTACGTGCCTTCTTATTAAATACTGCTGCTAGACATTTAGGTGTCGTCTCATATAGCTGCTATACATTTACGTGCCTTCTCATACAGGCGCTGGACATTTACGTGCCTTCTCATACAGCTGCAAGACATTTACGTGCCTTCCCATGGTATGCAGTTAGCAGGCATTTATGTGCTTTTATCTTAAGTCATATAGGTACTAGACACATTACTATCAAACTAGACAGAATGCTGACTTGAAAAATTGACTCAAGCAAAAGTAATTCCTGATAACACTGAACTAGATTCTCTGTTCGTCCTTTCACTTTGAGTCACATAGCAACTGAACGTTTAACAAACAAGCTATAGTGAATAACAGTGGAAAATACAAGCCTTAAAGAAATTGTAAATCCGTGTAACTGAAAGGAAAGGAAGGGAAAGGGTAGAGAAGGGAAAGGAAAGGACATGCAACCACACTGCATACCCTTCGTCGCTCCAGTTCGTCCGTAGAACAAGTCATATAAGGAGACACCACAAAATCTACACCTCCATCAGCACTCACAGCACCACCCGTGTCCCCTTACTGAAATGAAACATCCCATTTACTTCATGCCATAATCCCTGCACCTGGTGATCCATATCTAACCACAAATAGACGGGATCTAAACGCTCGCTAAAACTCTCCATCTCCACTTCCTCTCTCTCTCTCTCTCTCTCATACCGACCTCAGCCCCGACCTTTGTCGTGGCCTACTGGAGTGGCTCCTTTATTCCAACTGAGTCGCTACCCAGCCACTGATAAGCCTTGATAAATCCCTCATCCTACCCCTCCCACCCCTGTTACCACCAACCTCGTACATCCTGCGAAAAAGAACACCCCGGGGCAGGAGCAGCAGGGTTGATGAGGAAGGAGCGTGAAGATTGTGATCAGCGGGGCTTTGTCATAATCGGATTTCACGGGGATAGGAAGCGAAAGAAGCTCAGCTAAATGACAGTGTGGTGGGATACGTAGATATATGGCTTCGTCCTGTTATGGTAACAAGCTTTATGTAGCCTAACTACCTTTTAAGATTAATTTCTTTTTGTTTATGTACTGTGCTAAACTGTACTTCTTTGGGTAATTTCAAGCACTGTGCTGTGGTTATACTGGTGTACTGTAACTTCAAGTGGCTTTAAGAACACTCATTCATTAAGTACTTTAAGCTATACTCGTGTACTGTGCTAGAGTTTACGTAATGTACTTATTAGCAGCTATAGGAGTGTCATTCATAGATGTACTGTTCTTAGACTAACCCACTGTAATGTAACGAGTCCATAAGCACACCCATTCATTACAGACCAAGCGGAAGGGAGGTACATGCTATGGGGAGGCTTGTAATCGCTCCATCTCCAGGGGTTAACGAGAGGGAATAAATGCATGCCTAAAGAGCGTCATTACAAGATATTTCAGGAGGGGCATTTCAAGTGTAGGGGGGTCTTGTTACAGGCTGGCCAGGCCCATAACACGGGTATTAGCGTAATTGCTCCTACATGCTAAACACCCTCGTCTCAGAGGCCCTAACAGAAGCCTAGGGAGTAGATCACGCACACCTGGGAACACTACACCCAGCCACCCACTACACCCAGTAGACCCACACATACACACTATCTCTCTCTCTCTCCCTCTTCACCCTAAACATAAATCACCTACTCTCAAGTTCTAACGCTCCTAACCAAATCTAGCCTAACCTTACCTAACAACACAACACTGGGTCACCTAGTAGGGCCACACATTTACTCTTAAACACAGACATAAATCCATCTACCACAGAAATCTTACATCCCTGTCTATCTATCCATCTATTGCCAGACGCCGTAATACCGTAAGGGGTGGCCATAAACAAATCGCCTCCATGTCACCCTGTCCCCCGCCATTTCATTGCCCTACTTCCAGCTCACACACCCCTCTCTCATATACCTCTCCACTCCATCCCTCCATCTCATCCTTGGCCTCCCCCCTCCCTCTCCCCCCCTCCACCTCACTCACATACACTCTCTTCGTCAGTCTCACTCTCCATCCTACATCCCACTGTGAAATAAAATAATCTCCAACACCTTTAACCTACACTAACCCAATCACAACACGACACACAGTTACTTCAAAAGCACACACCCACACAACCCCCCCCCCTCTCTCTCTCAACCACAGAGATAAATTCACTCTCAACAGAAATCCTCGACTCCACTGTGAAATAAAACCACTTCCAGCACAAGAACATCACTTTCTTTAGAACCTCACACACAAATTCCGTCATAAAATAGCCACCAGCATAAACCCAGGCATAAACTTTAACAAACCCATTCCTACACAGATCCTTTGATTTAAATATGCTTCCATTAGCAATACAAGAATCAATATAAAAACCATGCTATCACACATTAATCCTTTATACATTTAGAACCACAAGAACAGCAATCCGAAAGCATTTTTTTTTCTTTTAACATTAACCCATATATCTGTTCAGAAAGAGTAGCAACATGCACACAACCTCTAGCCATTAATTTCCAAAACAGGTCCAGTATAAAATAAAGAGGAAAAAAAAACCCACTTCTGCCACAACTCTACTTTTAACAAAAGTCCATAAATCCTTTTAACTAGACACTTGACAAATACACACACCTCCAGCCACAAAAACGAATCCACTGTCTATAGTTTTATCTACAAATCCACAGTAAATACAGATCTATAAATCCTAACATGGCACAAAACCAGCACAAATATACACACACACCTCGAGGCCCCAGACTGTTAAGATAATTTCACGGTATATTTCTTGGCTGTGTGTGTAAAACAACTTTGTGTGAGGCGAGGGTTAAGCACCAACTAAAATTCAATGTTCTTTCATAAATCATCTCAAAATGGGCACTCCTGGACCCTCTATGTAAATCACGCTTGTCACATACATCAGCGTGACTTAACGACTTTTTAAGCATCACCCATGGAAAAAGTGCGGAAAAACCTAAGTGTTAAAAAGTACAGTGAAAAGTGTGGAAAAAAGAAAAATAGTGTTCTTAAGTGTGATTACCTGAGAACGACCTTGTAAACTTACATCCCACAATAAAATAAATAAATAAACACGTGAGGAACAAACATGTTGGTGATTTGTCAGTGCTCAGGGCTAAAAGTTTGTTCCTGAAGGTAGAAGAGGAGGTGAAGAAGGAAGAGGAGGAAGAGGTGAGAACTGAGAGGGATGGCCGAGCTGGTAACTTAAGACAAACAAGCGAGAGCACACATTGTCACTTCGTCGAGAGTCCACGCTGTGCCCCCCTCCCTCTCTCACTCTCACTCAGTGTTTTCGTGTGTAGCCGCTGGGAAAGCAACAGGTCACACCCGGGAAGTGTGTCTTTTACTCACATTTAGAGATCAAGAAAAAAAATAGTGTTGACTATAGCTTTTCAGTGTGACACCATATTGCGTTGTTCTGAACCGGAAAAATTCACGTCGAGTTGAATATGGACGCTAAGAACGGGGGCAAGTACGCCTTGAGGACTAAATCGATCATAAAGAGAATAGAGTCGGAAAAAAATAGAGCCAAAGCGCGTTGTAGAAAGCCCAAGGAGAAGCAGAAGCCCCCTCCATTGAGCAAATACCGGCGCAAGACAGCCAACGACCGAGAGAAAGGCAGAATGAAGGAGATTAACGATGCTTTCATCATGCTGCAGAGAGCCATTCCGGACCTCCCTGGGGCTGCGCGGAGCTGACGAAGATCACGGTGCTGAGGCTGGCTGTTACTTATATAAATGCCCTCGCCGGAGTGCTGAGCGATGACTGCAGCTTTGGAGCCATGGATATAGAGGACGTGAGGGAACTTTGGTGCCTGGAGAATGCACACATAGCCAGACCAGAACACTATGGTAGACATGTCATAAGAACTAACAAAGAGCAAGTCAGTAGTGCAAATAAAAGCAATAGGTGGTGTAAATATCAAGGCACCTAACAAGGTCGTTAAGCAGACAAAATGTCCCTCTACCTCCGTCACTAAAGCCAATTACATGAAAAATAAAAACACAGTAGGTGGGAAGCTGGTGACGACAACCAAACGACCCAGCAAGTCCAAAAGCAAGACGAAAGCGTGCAAGACGGCAAGCACAGCCACGAGTAATGAAGCGTACATCACTTTAAAAAACGTGGCTCTACAGACTCCACCACACAGGCTTGGCAGACATGCAGACAACGAACCACTGATGTTGTCTATGACGGTGAAGCGGCCACGGATACAGAGCAGCTACCTGGGGCCCCGCGAGGCCAAGCTACCCCGCCTGAAGCCAAATTCTCTGCCCTTAAGCACAGCTCCACAGCCCCACCAGCCCCTCTTGGTCCTCACCCCCTGCGGCCCACCTTCCATCCCAGGTCACAGTACACCAGAGCCTCTGATGGGCAACACACCCTTCACGCCACGTCAGATACAAACCACACCCTGCACATCCCTCCCTCAAAGCACTCCAACCGACGTGCCTCACACTACAAACATCCTACAGGACCTGGACATCCCCCTGGTGAGGACTGACGAGTTGTTGGAGTTCCCAAGAAGTATTCGACATTTTAGTGATTCCTCGTGCTGCGACTCTGCCTTCCTGAGCGAGGGGTCGCCGCCCCCCAGTCCCCTCACTGGCGCCACCTCCACAATACCCACCTCAGTTCCTGTAGGTGACAGTTCTCCGGTCTTTTCAATGGCCTCCAGTGACTCTTCTGTGTGTGGGTCGGTGCCAGATTGTGATAGCGTTCTAACGAAGGCTGTGGAACTAGAAAGCCTACTAGGGGATGAGCCTTTCAAGGAGGAACTCAACCACCTTTCCTCAGCCTTCACTGAGGAGGACAACACACTCAACCTCTTCCTTGGACATTCCACTGCAATCTTCATTTACACGGATACTGATGACTGCTAGCACTTCATATATGCAGTTATTGACGACTACTAGCACTTCATATACGTGAATATTGGTGACTGCTGGCACTTCATATACGAGTACGCGGATACTGATGGCTGCCAGCACTTAATATTCGCGGATACTGACTGCCAGCACTTCGCACACGTGCATAGTGATGGCTGCCAGCACTGCATACAAGCGGATGCTGATGACTAATGGCACTTCAGTTACGCGGATGCTGACGTCGTTAGCAGTTCATTCTATCTGCTGTAAGGCCTCGAATTCACGAACAAACGTACAATCAGTTCCCTGTCATAACGAACACTTGTTTTTGGAGGAAGGACAGAGAAAGATACCAACTGAACCTCCCCATGTCCTTTGTCCTTCCTGTAATGCCAAATCTCAGTTATGATTAATTCCCCTTTGTTGGAAATTCTTTGTATTTATAGGAAAGAAGAGAAAAGGAACCAACCATCTCAAGTCCCTTTTTTCTTCCTACAGAAACGAGTTGTAAGCACAAAGTGTAAATTATCGTAAGTAATTCTGTGAATCTCGGCCCTGAATTGTCTTACTTAAACTTGTGCTGGCCTATGAGGGAAGAGTGCTTGTATTCTTGTGGCTTTGAGAGGCTGCCTTGCGCTTCTTCTCAGTAATGTACAGGATCGTCCATAAATAGCAATCCACTTGAAAATAGGTGTACACCTTCTGTGTTGTGGGGTTGGCTCAGTCGACTGGGCTGGGCGTGGGTTACTAAGGCTCGTATTCTCGTCCGGTAAGCAGGCTCTGTAACACCTCTTTCTTAAAGATTTATTTTCCAAACTGCGCATTAATATCCCCTGGTTTTCTTCTTATGTCTTTTCAGTACTGACATAGACTGTTTGAATAAAACACAAAAATATAGTAACGGAGCAGAATCAGAACTAAGTCGGTAAATTTGTGTCAATAAGCTTCCTAACCGTACAAGAATACCGCCCCAAGAGTAGGAGATGAAGGATAGACACTGATGACCCTGAAGGCCGTCCCTGCAACACAAGAAATCACCTAGAGGAGTGAAAGTGGAATGTTATATACGGATCATCCTGTACTTTGCACATAACACCATGATATTTATACTCTTTAAGCATCGATATATTTTTTCATGAACAATATAAGAGAACATGAGTGTGCCATATAGTGTATAAGGAAATAATAACGTGCCATAATGAAGAAAATATATATAAGTTAAGAAATATGTGCTTGGCGGCCTCAGAAGTCCACAAGGTAACAAGCCTTCAGAGGAGATGTACTGTGTGTAGGAGTATGCACGATAAAATAACAGGCATGAGTTTAGTGATAATTATGATACACACGGTTGTGAGGTCTATGATGCAGCTCTGTTGTAGGGATGATGTGATGATGTTGATATGAAGCGATTATATTTGTGCCGTCCCGGTCTATGGCTTGTTTTTATGAATGAATATATGACAGTAAACGGACATAACACGATTTTCATACGCCTACAGGGGTACAAGGAAGTTGAAAATATCGACAACGATAAATTTCGTAATATTGGCACAAGTCGCATTTAAATGAGAAAAGTTGCGTGTGAAAATAACCTTGGCATAATAATGAAGCATTAGCAATGCCATGCTTCGATTTAGCCGTAAATAAGGCAAGTACAATCTCGAAGACCGTCCACCTTCTCACAGTGTTTGAGATATTGCTTATTATTTTCCTTATTTACGGCTAAATCGAAGTATAGAATTCTTCACCAAGGACTTGATAATCATGCCAAAGTTATTTTCACACGATATTTCTGTTTTTAAAACGCGACTGATGTTGATATGAAAATTATCAATGGCAAAATTTTCAACTTCCTTCCAACCAAAAGCTCTCAAGTGGCCAAGTGTTATAATAAAAAGTGTGTGTGTGTTTTTTTTTGTACGCGATTGTCCAATACCGCAGGATTATATGACATCCTTGATTATGTAATAACTATGCGATATATAACGAATTCCACATCAGTCCCCATTATTGTGTTCATATATTCTGTACACAGAAAATTATTGTTTGCCCACGTCCCCGCTTGTGTTTTTTAATGTAAAAGTTTCCTCTAAATAAAGTGTATTGTGTGTGATTTACAAACCTGCTCTATTTATATACGGAGAAATCGAGAGACAGCTGGATGGATGGATAGACAGTCAGACTGAGAGAGAGATTAAGAGACAAAGACAGACAGATTGATAGATAAGTACTGTAGATAGATGGACATGTAACCAGACAGACAGATTGATAGATAAGTACTGCAGATAGATGGACATGTAACCAGACAGACGGGCATGTAGATAAGTACTGTAGATAGATGGACATGTACCCAGACAGACGGGCATATAGATAAGTACTGTAGATAGATGGACATGTAACCAGACAGACGGGCATGTAGATAAGTACTGTAGACAGATGGACATATCAAAGCCAAAGGTGGCTGTTGCGTATACGTACGCAACGATCTATCTTGCTCTCGTGTTCCTGAACTTGATTCTTCTGAATTCTCTACTCTCTGGCTTCGGCTCTCCTGTCATTCTCTGACTAAATATATCTGTGCTGTTTACTTATCTCCTAATTCTACCGACTATCAAAAATTCTTTGACTATCTTACTTCTACGATGGAACACATTCTATCCATTTCTCCTTTCTCTGAAATCTCCATTCTAGGAGATTTCAATGTTCACCACCACATTTGGCTCTCCTCTCCTTTAACTGATCCACCTGGTGAACAAGCCTACATCTTTTTTATCCTTAATGAGCTAGAGCAGCTTGTACAGCACCCTACCCGTATCCCTGACCGCCTTGGAGAGAGTTCCAACATACTTGACCTTTTCCTAACAACTAATCCTTCTGCTTACACTGTTAATCTTTTCTCTCCGTTGGGCTCCTCCGATCATAACCTTATTACCTTAACCTGTCCTATTGCTCCAGTACAGCCTGTGGACCCTCCAAAGAAACGCCGCCTGTGGCACTTTGGAGCTGCGGACTGGGAGGCCCTCAGGCAGTACTTCCTTGATTTTCCTTGGAATGATTATTGCTTCCATGGCCGGAAGCCATCTGGGTGTGCCTTGCGCATTACGGAGGTTATTCTCTCGGGCATGGAAGGATACATTCCTTTCTCATATCCTCTGACTAATGCAAGAAAGCCTTGGTTTAATCACGCTTGTGACGCAATCTGGCCGCGCTGTGGGGTGTACTACTACTGTGCGGCCAGGTTGTGTTAGGAAGAATTCCGCCACCGTATTCCCTGCGTGTCGTAAAAGGCGACTAAAAGGGGCAGGGGAGGGGACTAGGGACCCCCTCCTCTGTTTTTAGGGTGAGGAGACTGTAGCACCAGTCGAGCAGGGCAGTACTCCCAGGGAGGATGGAAAGCTGATGACAGGGAGAGCTGGAGCTCCCGTTTCATCAGCCCTCAGGACTTGTTCCTGACCATCCTCCTTTGCTGAACTTTTTCAGTGTCTCAGTTACACAGAGAGTAGACCAGCATGCTCTCC
>JAGKTI010032983.1:0-11780 GCA_018397915.1 Birgus latro | reverse complement strand
CACATGAAGCGGCAGCTGCGTAGTATGGACACATCATCTTTGCCTAAACTTGAGGCTGCAGTCAAGCAGCTATGGAGCAGTTTTAGTCTGTCTGTTCTGCAAAACTACGCCATCAGTGTCCCCAGACGCCTTAAGAAGATAATAAAGGTGAAGGGGAATGCCAGTAAATACTAAATTCAGTGGTGAGTGTTAATTTATTTGTTTCTCCTTGCTAACCACAAGAATGTTTTCTTTTTTTTAAGATGGCGTCAACACTTTCCGCTCATACTGTATACCATTTGATTAATGTAGTGAAGGTATAACACAGTACAATACTGCAATGGTGGTGAAAACCACTGATGCAATCCGGACTAATGTCTGATATATCGGAAAAAGTCCGGATTAGCAGGGGTAGGGGGTTTTCAAGAATTCTCCCCCAGTATCCCCTGCTTATCGTAAGAGGCGACTAAAAGGGTTGGTGGTGGGTTAGTGCCCCACCCCGTAAAAACAACTAACTAAAAATACAAACAGGAAGCCTCGGACCAGGACTGACCAAAAGTTGACAGAAAAGGAACGGACAAAGGACGAGGTAAAGATCGCGACTTGGAATGTAAGGGGTATGAATGATGAGGTGAAAGAGAGGGAGATTGTACAGGTGCTTGAGAGTGTGAAAGTGGATATATGTGGAATAACTGAAACTAAATGGCGAGGTGAGAGTGTGAGAGAATGGGAATATGGATGGGGTATATGCGTGGGAGTGGGTGAGAATGAGAGGGAGAAAGAGGGAGTGTGTATTGTTGTGAGCAACAGGTGGAAGGAGAATGTAAGAGAGTATGGATCAGTTGGGTCAAGGATTGTGTGGGTAAGAGTGAAAGTTGGACTACAAATGTGGGCAATTGTGTGCGTGTATTTACCTAATTGTATTTACCTAATTGTGATATACAGGAAATGAGCTACTCTCGTGGGGTCCCGTCTCTATTTCTGAACAAGTCAAATTTTGCTTTAAACTCGTTTAAGTTTTTAGACTGGACGATCTCTTTGTCCAGTCTATTCCACAGGTCTATGCCTCTATACGGAAAACTATATTTCTTGATGTCCTTCAAGCAGCGTGGCTTCTTCAGTTTTAGTCCATGTCCTCTTGTTGCTCTCTTATCCCATAAAAACAGATCTTCTCTATCAATTTTATCTACTCCCATCATGGTCCTGAACACTGCAATCATGTCACCCCTCTCTCTCTCCTTTCCTCTAAGGATGGCAAATCCAGCCTTTCTAGCCTCTCACTATATGACAGATCTGCCAAACTTGGGACCATCTTGGTTGCTGTTCTTTGTATTCTCTCAATCTTGTTTATATCTTTCTTTTTGTGTTGGGATCACACTACTGCTGCATATTCTAACCTGGGGCGGATCATGGCCACTATCAGTTTTTCATCATCTCTTCATTCATGTAATGAAATGCCACTCTTATGTTGGTCAAGAGTTTATATGTCTCTCTAACTGTCTTGTTGATGTGTTTTTCAGGTGACAAACTATCCTGGACCAGCACTCCTAAATCTTTCTCTTCTCTCGCTTTTGTGATTGGTTCATTACCCATCATATAATTCAGTGATGGTCTCTTGGTACTTTTACCCATTTCCAATATTTTACATTTTTTTGCGTTGAATTTCATCTCCCACATCCGGCTCCAGTCATGTATCCTATCCAGATCCTCCAGCAGCATTTTACAGTCCCCTTCAACCTCTACCTTCCTCAAGATCTTTGCATCATCAGCAAACAGACTTGCATAACTTCACTCCATCTACCATATCATTTATGTAAATCAGGAACATTACTGGTGCCAACACCGAGCCCTGTGGGACACCACTTGTTTCTTCTCTCCATCCAGACATCCTGTCCTTTATTACTGTCTTCATTTGCCTGTCTCTCAAAAAGTCTTTCATCCATTCCAGGAGGTTACCCTTCAGTCCTCCTATATGCTCTAATTTCCACATTAGTCTCTTATGAGGTACCTTGTCAAAGACCTTCTCCAAATCTAAATATACACAATCCACCCAACCGTCTCTCTCCTGCAGCACATCAATCGCTCTTGAGTAAAAGCTCAACAAGTTGGAAACACATGACCTTCCACTTCTAAATTCAAATTGACTTTCAGTCAAAATATTCATCTCTTCCAGATATTTTATCCACCTATCTTTCAGAATCTTCTCGCACAATTTTGCAACCATGCTGGTTAGGGACACTGGTCTATAGTTCAGGGGTTCTTCCTTGTTTCCTCCCTTGTAAATTGGTACCACATTTGCTCTCTTCCATTCCCGAGGCACTTTCCCTTCTTCCAGCGAACACACAATCAAACTGTGAATCTTATCTGCCAGTTGGTCTCTGCATTCTTTCAGTACCCAATTTGAAATTCCATCTGGTCCTGGGGCTTTCCTTACATCTTGAGTTTCCAATAATTTGTACACTTCCTTCACTTCCACTTTTATATCTTTTATCACCACATTCCTAGTGTATGCGCCAACGCAAGATTGTATAAGTAGAGTGAGAGAAGAGTTTTGGACAAATGTGGAAGCCTGCTTGGAAAAGTTTGAAAGGAATGAGAGAGTGTTTCTAATTGGAGATATGAATGGAAAAGTAGGGAATGAGAAGGTGGATGGAGTGGTTGGTGAGTGGGGTGTGCTTGCAGAGATGGATGAGAATGGCAGTGCTTTAGTGGACATTTGTGCTGGGAGGGGGTTGGTGGTAGCTAATACCCTCTTCGGGCACAAAATGATCCATAGGTATACATGGCGAGTGGTGAGAAGAGAGGACGGTGGAATGAATGAACGGAAGGCAATGATTGACTATGTGTGTGTGGATGAAAGGATGAGATGATGTGTAACGGATGCAAGAGTATATACAGGTTGGGGGAGTGGACTTTCTGACCACCACTTGGTGGTGGCCAGAATCAGAATCCAAACAAGATGGAGAAAGAGAAGAAGAGAAAGACAGGAGGAAGTATTTGTTACAAACAGGGTAGAAAAGTTACAAGAGGATGGAATAAAGGCTGAATATAAAAGGAAGTGGAGGAGCAATTGGGTAAATATAGATTGGAGCAGATGGGGGACGTGGAAGGTGTGTGCAAGGTATTCACAGAAGAAATCTTTGCAGCATGTGAGGTGGTGTGTGGGGTGATGAGAACACGAAAGGGGGTTCAGGGAACAGCATGGTGGACTGAAGAGGTGAGAGAGGCTGTGGCACAAAAGAAGAAAGCATATAATGAGCGGATGAGGAACAGGGGCAACGAAGAAGCTGAGAGACGGACGAGAGAGTTATTTGTAGTGAGGAGGAGAAAGATGAAAAGATTAGTAAGAGAGAGTAAGAAGAGAGTGGATGAGGAATTTGGAAGGAATTTGAGTGTAAAGTGGAGGGAATGTTAGAAAATGTTCTGGAAGGAGGTAAAGAGAGCTAGACAGGGTGCCAACGAAGTCAGTGGGGGTGTGAAAGATAAAAATGGTAGATTACTAGTGGAGAAGGGAGAAGAAGTAAACAGATGGAGAGAACACTTTAATGAACTGTTGAACATAGAGAATGAAAGTAATGCAAGTATAAGTGGCTGGGGAATGGCAGGGAGAAGGAGGGTTGTGAGAAGAGAGGAAGAAATCACCAGGATGGAAGTGGTGGAAGCACTGAAGAAAGTTAAAATGGGGAAAGTCCCAGGAATTGATGGAGTGTGTGGTGAAATGCTGAAGCATGGGGGAGAGATAGTAATAGAATGGATTTGGAAGGTGTGCAGATTGGCTTGGGAGGAGGGTAGAGTCCCGGAGGATTGGAAGTCAGGTATAATTATTCCTCTGTACAAATGAAAAGGGGAAAAAGCAGTGTGTGGTAATCATAGGGGCATTTGCCTTCTCAGTGTAATAGGAAAAGTATATGGTAGGATACTTATTGACAGAGTTAGGGAAATTACTGAGGAATTAGTTGGAGAAGAACAGGGAGGTTTTAGGAAGGGAAGAGGTTGTGTAGACCAGATATTCATTCTTAGATCCTTAGTGGAAAAGTTTCTAGAGAAGGGCAAGAAGTTGTATGCAGCCTTCATGGATCTGGAGAAAGCATATGACAGGGTGGATAGACAAGGTTTGTGGAAGGTATTAAGAATATATGGAGTGGATGGGAAGTTGTTGAAGGCAGTGAAGAGTATGTATGAGGATGCTAAGGCTGCAGTGCGTGTGGATGACAAACTGAGTGAATCTTTCCATTTGAAGGTTGGATTGAAAGAAGGATGTGTCATGTCTCCGTGGTTGTTCAATCTGTATATGGATGGGGTTATAAAAGAGATACAGGGTCGGGCAGTGGATGTTTGAGTGGCCCTAGTGAGAGAGGGACAGTAGTCAAGAGTGAGAGCAGTGGAAATGAGTTATTTGAGTGGAGCATGTGGAGTCACATGGAGAGACAGACTAACAAATGAGGAAGTGAAGGAGCGTTGTGGTGTGGTTGAGGACGTGATGGGAAGCGTTAGGAGAAGCACGTTAAGGTGGTTTGGTCATGTGGAGAGGATGGAGAGTGAAAGACTGGCGAGGAGAGTATATGTGAGTGAGGTGGAGGGGGCGAGAGGGAGGGGGAGGCCTAGGATGAGATGGAGGGATGGAGTGGAGAGGTATATGAGAGAGGGGGGTGTGAGTTGGGAGCATGGTAGTGAAATGGCAGGGGACAGAGTGACATGGAGGTGATTTGTTTGTGGCCACCGCATGCGGGATTGAGGCGTCTGGCAATAGATAGATAGATAGAAGTCCAGATGTCGCTTTTATCGGAAAATCGCATATTTCGGACTGGCCTGAGCCCCAATTAGTCTGTTATAGTGAGGTCTTACTGTATATTTGGTAATATGTGTGGGGATGCGTGTTCCATACCATTTCTTTCAAAATTATTTTCTTCTGTAAAAACTTATTGGGTATTTTTATTTTGTACTTTACAAATATCTTTTTCTTGTGTATAGATGATCCCCTTGTCTGTAATGGACTGTGTTTTGTCTTTTAGCTTTGGTTTTGCCTCGGATGTAGCTGTAAAATAGCTTCAGTTGAAAACTACTTTTATTCAAAATGTCTTCTGTTGAAAACTACTTTTATTCAAAATGTCTTCTAACTGTCTTTGAGCTTCTCTCCTTACCCGTGTATAATCATTTCTTGTCTGTTTACAGTTGTTATATGCCCTCTCACTATTGTGTCTTCTGTATCTACTCCATAGCAAGTCTCTTTTTTATTTATTCTTTCATTCATTATCCAATCCTATGTCACCCCACAGAGGAGCGTAGGAGCCCGGGGCTATGCAAGTTGGTCCTGGCATTTAAGATGAAAGTGACCAGCCTCACTCATCCCCGAATGGCATTACGTTAGCGATAAACCCCAACCTCCCCTTGGATATAAACCTTCACCGGCTCAGTCCGATTGGAGCGCTGTAATTACCCACTAAACCACCAGGCGCCAAAATTTGGTTATATGGTTACCACCCAGCATGTTTTGTTTTTTTCCTTTTGATTAATTACATTCTGTATTAAGCCATTTCTTTATTTTCATTTCTTTTTCTTTGTACTGTGGGATTTAATTTTGGACTCCTGTTTCATAAAATTCACAAATATTTTTATATATGACATTTAAATCTTGTCTTCTAAGCTCCTTTTCCCAATCTGTTTCTAAGAAGTACTTTTTTAGGTCATGGTAGATGCCCTTTTTGTTGTTTAGGCTCTTTTTGTAACTCTCATTGCTGTTAACTATGTCATATGGAATCCTGAAGTTGCAGTTTAATACTGCATGGTTGCTTTTGTCAAATGGAGGGTGATACATTATATTGTCAGTATCGTTTTCTTCCCAAGTAAATATAAGCTCCGTTACTGACGGATCATCAAGTCCTGTTTTTTTGGTGTTTTCCTTTATATGTTGTGTTAGGAGAAACTCCTGCTCAAGATCCAAGAGCTTTTGGTCCCAGCAGCTTTCATGGCTTCTTACATTTAGAGTATTCCAACTTATATTTTTATTGAAATCTCCAGTTAATTAATTCTTTCAGATTTCTCTTCCATTATGTAGTAATGCTCTGAAACTCAGAATTGTACTCTCTGCCAGGTCTTCATATTCACCTATTGCCCAATTGTTTGTTTTGGGTGGCATGTATAAATTTCCCACAATTACTTTCCCTTCAGATGTGTTAATCTCCTCTGCAGTCAGTTTTATTTGTGAGGGTATACCTAGTTCAGTTTCTTTGAATTGTAGATTTTTCTTTGTTAATACTATAATTTCTCATTCTTTTTAAAAATCTTATCTCTGCTCCATATATTTTATTCCTCTAAGTTTAAGGTATCATTTGAAGTGGGGTTAATTTTGTTTCAGTAGGCAAATAATATGTGGTTCCTTTTCTTTTGCATAGTCTTTCATCTCTGATAATTGAGATACCATTCCATCTACATTTGGGTACATCAACATATCCATCATGTTTACATACTTGCCATAGCGTGAGTCTACTACCTTCCTTCTTTTCATTCCCTGTTGGCTATGTACCACATTTGTACCTGCAATCCAATTACTTCGTAAAAAAAAAAAATACTTTTTTCTTTCTCTGATCTTTCCTCATTCTTTGTTTTTGCTTCCTGCCACTACTCTTTTATGTGTTCCCTATTTCTCTTGAGTTAGGCACCTTTTTATCCATACTTTTTTTAAATTTCTCTTTCCTGTGAGTTTCTTGGCATTTTTTAATATTTCCTCTACAGTGTTAGCATTTTGGAAGGTTACTTTCTGGGGCCTTGACTTACTTCTCTCATATTTCCCTAGCCTTTCATGTTCTTCTAAATCTTTATCACAGATATCCTCAGCTACTTGCTTGATTATGTTCATTATATTTTCCATCTGCATTTTGTCCCTTGTGATTATGTTTTTCGTTTTTTCTTTACCTGTTCTGCTGATTACTGTAGATTTGTTAATCTCTACAGCTTCCCTGACTAGTTTTGGTTGTTTTTTATGATTTCTTTCATTTCCTTTCTTATGCTTCTTTCTTCTACCTTTGTATCAAAATCATTCTTTACTTTCACTGTTCCAGCATAAGTAGTTTGTACCTCATTGTAATTTTTCATCATTTCATTTACATGTGTTGTTTTCTCTTCAATGTCACTACTGTACTTTGATTTACCAGACTGCTTGCTTTCCTGATTTTCTCCGTATCATTTCTGAAGTCATCCATAATTCTTTCATGGTTGACAACACTACATCTCATTTCACTAGCCTTCTTTCTTAGTGAATTTACCTCAGCTGATAGTTCGTCTATTATTGTGGCTTTTCTGTTTATTTCCTTTGTTAATTTTTCATTTTTCTTCATTTGTTTGCTTAGCTCATTCTTGATTTCATTTATTTTCATTTGAAAAGTTCTCTCTAGTCTATTTACTTTTTCAACTAACTTATCATAAGTTTCCTTTTCAACTATTTGTGGGTAGAAGTCATCATCCTGTTTATTTACCTTTGTCTCTTCTCTTAGCACCTTCTAAAGGCATCTTTCCAAAATATGAAGCTTTCTTAAAGAAAGATAATATCTACTTACAGGAGTTGCATCATTGCCGTCTGTTTTCCTTGGTGTTGTCTAGCTGACGTAGGGAAACTCATCACATTCCTAGACACTGATTTATGGATGTTTACTTACTTTAGGCTACACTTCTTTGCTGTTACTTGCTTTACTATGTTGGATTATCACTTAAATTAGCCTAAGCCAGCTTGACCCATAAATATATACAACTTAGGTCCCAGAGCAGAACTCAGTGACATACGTCCCTTGTGTGTGTGTGTGTGTGTCTATCTTTCTGTCTGTCAGTTGAAGTATGAGCATAGTACTTGAAATAGTATTTAATTGATTTTAACCAAACTAACTGGAAGGGTTGAAGGGTAGCCAAGGAGTAGACATTTTAGAACAATAAGTTCATGGTCAGGGTCAGAGGACTAGATCAAAGTTTCACTTAGCACTATCTACCTTAACAGTTTTTATCAGACTTAAATTAAATTTGGCAGGAATGTGAAAGGTACAGCAAGCATGAAGTAACTGATTTTTGCAAAAACTCACTTCAAGGTCAGGGTCACAAGCTGAGGTCAGAGTTTGACCAGTATTCCTCAGTGTTATGAAAATACTTATTATAGTTTTCATCTGATTTGGACCAAAATGATAGAATTGTTGAAGAACAGTGAAGTGGTTCTACCCATCCATATGTTTAAAACCATAATCTCGTAAGGGGTGGCCGTTTGACTTTGAGTTGGTTGTTTTACAGGGAGGGGCACTAACCCTCTGCCAGCCCACTTGTTGACAGGCAGGAAACATGTATGGATTGGTTATAAGGTTAATACCCAGCATTGTAAGTGGTTTCCTGACGTGTAGGAAACCATTAGACTTGTCACTCAGTGTAAGCCACCTGAAAAGGAAAGAAGTGTAGTATAAAGTGAGAGGAAAGATGGGAGAAATAGGAAGAGACGAGGGGGGGGGGGGAAAAAAGATAAAGGTGAAGGAAGAAGTAGGCAGCACTACATCAAGTGAGTGAATGATGGTTGGCATCACCTACCACCAGAAGGGGTTGACCTGTTATATCTGGGAACAGTAGGTCAGAGACGAAGGTCACATGTCAAGATCAACTAAGAGTCTTCTTTCCTATTTAGATCTAAATTTGTGACACCATTCTGAATAAGACAGGGACAAAAGGATTCAATTATGGGAACAGTAAAAATCAAGGTCACAGGTAAAGTCCAAATGTTAGGGTACAGGGCAAGGCCATCTCAAGCATTGTTGATCCAGTTTGGACCAATTTGTGGAATGATTAGAAGCGAGGGAAGAATACAGTGATCCCTCGGTTGCTGTGCGTAATTGGTACCGAGCATGGTGCATGATAATGGAATTGCGTGACAGTGAATTCATAGAACCTGTGGGGTTTATCTAAGTTGGTACCAGGCACAGCAACTGCAAGGCCAAATTTTCCTTTTTATGACAATTTAGACCCACTAAATACATACATTCTTTTATGGTAAGTACTAAAAACACGCACAGGCATGGTAAGGTTAATCCGAGGTATCCCGTCGACGTATGGGTACGTCGCAATGTTTTGTCACAACTACACCCATCGACGTACGGGTACGTTGTGCAATTGCAAGGGTCATCATTTGCACAATTTTCAGGTTTCATGGGTGATTTTTGGTAGGCATATGTGGGAGACCTTCCTCTACCTGCTGTCAAGTGGGGATAGTGCCTGGCCCCACCTAACACCCCCTTCCCTCACACTTGGCACTTCACCTGTTAGCAGTAACCTGGCCAGTAAAGGTATGTTGCCCCACGGTCTCTCCAGTGACGAAATTCACGGTGAAAGTGGTTCCTGAGGTGGAGGACAAAGAAATAAAGAAACTAGAGCAAGAAACAAACAGACGTGATGAGGTGGTAATGTCATAAAGGAAGGTGCCATATGTGGATGTGTTTGGTGACTGAACAATGCTTCTATTGCCTATATAAATGTGTGAAAACCAATCTAGTCTTGTACTACACATAAATTTGTACCAAATACATAAATAAATACATAATTTAAAGTGGCTTGAATTAGTTAACCCATCCATAGTTCATTTTCTTTAGCCAGGTACCCTGAGAAAGATGGAAAACGTAAGGCTGACTCATCACCTGTAGCACCATTTATAGCCTCAGGAGGGCGATTTCTCTATGAATTTTTGATGTTTCTCACCAAAAGCGAAGGTTTGAGCCAAAAAAAAAAAAAAAAACGAAAATGCTCGGGACTGGGGGGTATCAGAGGTTGAAAATCGGTCGGGACGTGACGGGTTAATGGAAACTGGTGAAAAGGGCATAATTAGGAAGTAATTTGTACCATAGAGAGACCCAAGGTAGGCTTGAGGTAAGGGAATGGATTGTTAAAGGTCTCCACCACCTGGAATTAACTCAGAGTAGGTCCTCATATTTTTTTCCCTCATTGCCATCAGAAACCACAGACACTGCACCATCATTGTCAGCAGAAACCAGCTCAGGCGCACAGTAACGATGTTCTTGAGCTGAAAAATGTGCTTTAATGGCAGGAGTGCAGATTTTCATTCCTCAGTGATAACGAAAACTACTATAACCTTGTGCGTTATAAGCAACGGATCACCGTACTGTTATTCATTTTTATAGCAGTAGGTTGAATATCAGTGTCTTGGGCCAAGTCAAATGGTGGTCCCTTAGACCAATTGGTGTGCACAGTCATTGTACTGTGTGTGCTGCTTCTCATTCATAAATGGAATATTTTATACAGTAGACCCTCATTCATAAATGGAATATTTTATACAGTACACCCTCATTCATAAATGGAATATTTTATACAGTAGACCCTTTCCGTATCAAACTAATTTGGGGAAAGCCTAGTTCAATAAACCTGAAAGTTCTGTAAATCTGAGGGTCACCTCCTTCTGATGGAAATTCAAATACTGTACATGATTGAAAATAAATGACTACAGTGTCATATTCTAGTACAGTGCTAAAAATGAAAAGTATACCCTTTTTTTTTCTTTTTTTTTAAATGCAAGGAAGAAGGAACCAAAGGCCACAGGCCTGCATGCTGTTCCTTCCAAGAAAAAGCAAAAACAATATAAAAGAGAGCCAAATTCAAGATCCGTTCATTTCGAAATGCCTGGACACACTGCGTTTGAAAGACTGGAGATCATAGGAAGTAGGAAATACAGACAGAGGAAGACAGTTCCAGAGTTGACCAGTTGCATAAATGAAGGACTGGGAGTAACAGTTAACTCTAGCATTAGAGAGTTGGACAGAAAAGGGATGAGAATTTGTTGCTAGATGGGTACTACGTGCCTGTCGTAGAGGTGGAGGGATGCAAGCAGACAGCTCAGAGGAACAGTGACCACTGAAGTACCGATAGAAGAGAGAGAAAGATGCAACAGTGCGGCGAAGAGACAAAGGTTGAAGGGAATCAGTAAAAGGAGGAGAGTTAATGAGACGAAAAGCCTTTGACTCCACCATATTGAGAAGAGCTGCATTTGGGGAGCCTCCCCACACATGAGAGTTGTATTTCATACACGGGCGAATAAAACCTGTGTACAAGGTCAACAACTGTGCAGATGTAAAGAAAGTTCGGAATCGGCTTAGCACACCTAATCTCTTGGAAGCAGATTTCACAATAGATGTAATATGTTCTTTCCAAGACAAATCCCGAGAGAATGAAACCCCAAGCATGTTCAAGGATGATGCAGGACATAACTGTTCATTATTAAACATTAGTGGGTAATCCTGAGGAAGATTTTGTCGGGTTGGTAAGTGTAATGATTGCAATGAGGAATATTAGGCGTATGAATGATGAGGTGAAAGAGAGAGAGATTTTACATGTGCTTGAGAGTGCAAAACTGGATATATGTGGAATAACTGAAACTAAATGGCGAGGTGAGAGTGTGAGAGAATGGGAGTATGGATGGGATATATGCGCGGGAGTGGGTGAGAATGAGAGGGCGAAAGAGGGAGTGTGTATTGCTGTGAGCAACAGGTGGAAGGAGAATGTAAGAGAGTATGGATCAGTTGGGTCAAGGATTGTATGGGTAAGAGTGAAAGTTGGACTACAAATGTGGGCAATTGTGTGTGTGTATGCGCCAACGCAAGATCGTGTAAGTAGAGTGAGAGAAGAATTTTGGACAAATGTGGAAGCCTGCTTGGAAAAATTTGAAAAGAATGAGAGAGTGTTTCTGATTGGAGATATGAATGGAAAAGTAGGGAATGAGAAGGTGGATGGAGTGGTTGGTGAGTGGGGTGTGCCTGCAGAGATGGATGAGAATG
>JAGKTI010032982.1:0-11780 GCA_018397915.1 Birgus latro | reverse complement strand
AAGCTGAATAAAATCACTTAGAAGCAGCAAGAATACAATTAAAAATACGTCATGGGATTAAAGAGTTATGTATGGTTGTATTAAACCGTGCCTTGCTAAAAGTTGTTGTGTCACCCTGCAGGAACCTGGGTATGAATCACTTGATGGAGCTGAAGGCCAGTGACGTGGGAGGACTCACCAGACTCCTCATACTGTAAGTTGAATCGAATCACTAACATACAGACTGGCCCAAATTTAACCCTCCTCTTACACTCTGCCAGGTGTTTTCTCCTGTTTTCTGGGGACGGCTCAGTCAGTGTTGTCGTTATCTGTCAAGCACCATTTTATTCATTTCCTTCCCCAGATGCTGCAACCACACCCACCGTAGCCGACTTAGCCGTTCCCACACCACAAAATACTGTCACGCGAATTTCTTGTGGAGGACTATTTACGGGTCATCCTATATATTACCATGGTGTTAATTCGACCTATGGCAACTTATTATCCGTAGTTCAGTGGCCAAGATAATACTACTGTACAGCTCCTCGTCATTTCCATGATACCCCTTCGTGACGAGCATCATGTAAAAGTAATTTATTGCTGCAGCTCAGAAATATAGACAGAAACAGCCCAGTGGAAAAATAACATAATATGCGGCTCTACATCCTTTCCATAGTGCTTCTTCGTGGCCAGCATCATACTGCAATGGTAATTTATTGCTACAGCCAGGAAATCAGGAAGAGATGGTAATTTTGTGCTTACTTACAGTGAACGGAGTATACGTACACCTGATTACAGTTCGGTAATTCTGACTGTTTTCTTTTAACCTCTGTTCTTTGATCTCCTTGTTATATTCTCATATTAATCGCAGGTGGAGAAAAAGGGGGGGGGGGGGGGGGTGAGAGCAAGGATGCGGAAGGATGGAGTGCAAGTCACTGTGAATTGTAGATAAGGGGTAGCAGTGGTTTATTTAGTAGCAAACACGGCTTGCAACCAAGAAGTCCCGGGTTTGATTTCGTTGCTAACCACAAGATGTTTAAGCAGTGTCTCTTGATGCCATCTTGTTTGCACCAAAACCGAAATGGGCACCTGATTGGTGAAATGCGTGTTAACTTTAGCAGCTGTATGGTTTCTTTTGTTGTCCGTCACATTTTTCGTTGCATCTCTTCAAAGATTAGAACGGGTCTTTTCCAAAGTGACTGTGACAGGAAGACTGGTAACATCTGGCAGGAAGACGTTGCTGAAAGGCAAGAATTTGTTTAATTTTGCCGGTTACTGCTTCTTCTAGCCCTTATTATTATTATTATTATTGTTATTGTTGTTGTTGTTGTTGCTGTTTGAGAGGGACTGTGGCTATTTGTTGCACCCAGGAGCTGGTTTTTACTGGAGTAACTGCTGATTAAGTTGTCACTGAGGTGGAGGCTTTATTCATTCCGCTGCTCACAGCTTCTCCTATGCCTTTTATTTGGGCAGAAGTGTGGCTATTCTGTGTAGACATATTTTGACATAATCTAGCCCATTAAGTGTGTTAAATAACTTGGGATGTACTCTTTCCAGATGTACAAATGCCCAAAGAAGTGATGACCCATCTAGTACCTTTCGCTCAGAAAGTGGTATCCGGCAACTCCCACGGCCTTATTATATTTCCTATATTGCACACCAAAAAGAGTGCTCTGGGACCTGTGGCGGGGCTCTTGTTTCAAACAGTTTGCTGTAAAAGTAACTAACCATGTCAGATAACCTTATATGAGGCAACTTATATGTCTCGATGGATTTGAAGAATTTTTACTGAAGTTGCTGCTAGATGGTGCCACCACAGGTGTCAGCTGATAACAAATTTGAATTCTCCATGTCAAATAAACTTTTATGGGACACTATTATGTCTCCATAGGACATAAGCTTCATCTTCTTCCCTATCGAGTTTGGCTCAACTTCGTAGCACTGGGTTTGTTTACAAAATGGAAACTCAATATCTGTCAAAATACCTTGACTAATCTTGACTAGTCATGCTCAAAATTCAAATCGTTTGGACTTTTGGTGCTCACGAAAACGGGTATCAGCACGGTCGTCAATGTAGAATTTCAGGTTTGGTCAAAATATCTTGACTTTCAATTTTGCAAAAATGAGGTTCAGTGTTTAGGCAAACAACTCCAAAAAGCAATATATACGTGTTTTTACCGTGTATATCTCGCATTGCGGAAGATGAAACCACAATATACTGAAGTTGAGGCTTAGCCATACGAAAGAATGTAAAACTCATGCTTTATTGCTCAACGGTTTCAGGATTAATATGCGGAGAAACTCCCATAATACTTATTTTACATCATAAATCAACAATACAGAGGGAAAAATGCCCCATAATATAAAACCCACAGATAATGGTAATGTCAAAATCACGAGTGCCATCAAATCAGAAAATTAAATAAATTCTCTGTGCGGGATGATATTTATGCGGGAAAACCCATGAACGCTGTAAGCATAATGGATCATCAACACGATACTAAAACCTGTCAGTGCAGGCAGATTATTGCTCTTTATTTAGCAAATATTCCAGCAAGACAGATATCCCACCAGCTTTACATCAAGAGGAGTACAGTTAACGGATATTTAAGCGATATAGAGAGAGGCAGAACATTGAAAATTTCCCTAATGGAGCCCCTCGTAGCATAACCCAAGGCCAAGACAGACAGATTATTGCACGTGCCCAAGGACAACCCTTAACCACTTGTGTCGCTATCAAGAAGCAAATTAGTCTGGCGGTATTCAGGTAAGTTAGTGAAACCAGTGCATTACTGGGAGAAAATTGGTCATTTTTATTTTCACAATGAAAATCCAACATGTAATAAAATATGTAGGGCAGTTTCATGAAAGAACTAAAGAGGGAGAGAATAATAGCCAAAAGCAAGAGTGCGGCAATGAAGAGAAATAAAGGCTAAAAGTAAGGGGGGGGGGGAGTGGGAATCGTGACAAAGGCAGAGACATCTGCTCATATCCGTGGCATGATAGTAACGGACTGACGTTGTAGAACTCGTATTTTGTAGTTAAATATACTGTACTCGTAGACGATCTGTAGTTAACTGTGGGTAGATATGGAGGTAGATAACCTTAGTTCACTTTGTCATGCAGTGGCAGGAGATGATAACGATGAGTCTGGGGTTGACTGTAGTTTTATTCTCTTCAAAGTGAGAGCTCAAGATTAACACTGAGTATATCACACACGAGTGTAAGATATGAGAGCGTTTTATGCTAGCTAACTCTCGTGAGCCTGCTTCTTATTTCCCACCGTGCTCCTCCCTAGAGTCTAGACCCCCCTCTCGCTTCCACTTCTGTTCCCTTTCTGCCTCCTAACTCATTCTTTTTCACGTAGGAGAGCTGTGTCAGGTGTACTGGACGATTGTCGAATCTTCTAGAGCCTGTGTGTGTGTGTGGGGGGGTAGCTTTCCATTCAAGCGTCACATCTGTCATTCCTGAGGGAGAATGTGCTACATTATTTCCTCCCATTTCTTTAAGCAATGACTTTCATTTAACCTCTAGATTACACATTTGTGTTCCTAGCTATTATGCATTGTATTATGATGATTTAGAGGCCTGACATCGCTCGGTTACGCCCTGCTGGCGAACCTACGACAGCAGGTAGTAACTAATTCTAATCTATTAGTACATAGTATTGATTATAATATTGTATAGACATAATATTCATGACAATATTGTACAGACATACTAATATTATAGAAACATAACACATTGTAAGTATATTGTATATATAATGGATTAGTGAAGATGAATACAGAATATTGTATAACATATTGTAAAATGTGTATGTATAACAGACATACGCATATATTTATGCAATGGCAGTTCAATGCCAAGACTAAAGTAAGGGTTATTAGTATATTTGTAATGCATCTATATGAGGTATAATAATACTGTTATATGAATTAGATACATGTATGAGGTGCTACCCAAAAGTTCCAGTAATTTGAAGAGAGGGAGCCAGCCATTTGCAGTTTGCCTTTTGCCGATAGGAGGAGTCAGCAGCACCCCTTGTGAGTCATTCTGGCCCCTGCCATGTCTGTGAGCGGACATGTTACTGAGCTACACTTACTATTTTGGTGTGTAGGTGGATTGGCAGTTTTGCAATGGCGGACCAATGGCGTAGCAATGTCAAGTCGATGTCGCTCGTTTTCTTCGATATCCAAGGGATTGTTCACAAGGAATTCGTCCTACCCCATCAGTCTGTTAGCGGACTGTTTTACTGTGAATTTTTGCAGTGTCTGAAGGAGAACATCTGCCGCAAACGCACAGAACAGTGGAAGAACAAGGACTGAGTCCTACATCATTACATTGCTCCCGCGCATACATCAATTGTTTTCCATCAGTTCCTGGCTTCCACTAACACGGTAGTCGTTACCCACTCGCCTTATTCACCTGACCTTGCCCCCTGCGACTTTTTCCTGTTTTCCAAGCTGAAATTATGACTGAAAGGGCGTCGATTTGACTCGATTGAGCAGATCCAGACAATCGCTGGAGGTGCTCAAGACCATCATGCCTGAAGCCTTCCAGGGATGCATGGACTCTGGAAAAGATGTTGGGACCACTGTATACATGCCCAAGGGGACAACTTCAAAGGCAACAATGAGAACTAGGAGGTAAGGTAACTTATTTTCCTACAATATTCAAATTACTGGAACTTTTGCATAGCACCTCGTATATCAGGTAATATTAATTCATGATTAGATTGATATAATACAATATGTTACCCCGTAATATTTTTTCTATATATAATTTACACGATTTACATATTATACACATTTCACTCAGGGGGTCTCACTTGAATGTTTAATCTTCCTCCTGTAAATACTGACTCTAAGTTTGCAATCCTTGCTTGCATTCTGTACATCGCCAATAGTAATATACCAATTACAATGGAGAAGTTCATAAAGACAGTTGGAGCTGGGCTATACACATGATATGGGTTGAACATACTTATAATCAGTTCTTCCCAGGGCTTCATTGTTTCAGTTAGTAATTGCATAGTTTCAGACTTAGCTGAAGTCAACTTGATACTTGTGCTCATGGTTAAATTCATCTCAGGTAGTGGTTGGAAGTATATGTGTATGAAAACTGATGTGTTATGAGTGAAGTAGAAGAACTGTGAATGCCTGATGTGCTGATGATGTGTAAGTTTCTCTGGAGTAAACGTGAAGTTGCAGTGCTGATGAATGTCATGATTCCTTATGATAGCCATTTCACAAAGGACTGTTCCAGTAGGCTGAAACGTGAAAATGTACGCAAGACAAAGGTGAACAGCAAGTAAGGATGTGCGACACTTTCGTTCGATGGTTGATTCACTGGAGAAAGTGACAATGTCCTGTCTCTTGGAGATTATGATGAGTTCGGTGTTGGTGTTGATGTTGATGACCAGGGTATCATCATTCTTAGAAGGAAAAGGGTATATTTGATAGACTGTGAACAGATTATCTGTTATGAATGGTACATGAACTATTACTGATGTGGGTGTTAGAGTCGCTTCCGAGTATGGATAATATAGCATGAGATTTCTGCCCCGGAATAAAGGCTCCAAACAATGTTTATGTATGCCTTGACTGATAATCTGACGTAGATCGTGAACTGGAAGTAGGTTAATGGTGATCTTGCCATTACCAGCATTTGGAATACCTTCCTTCACTGATTGATAACGAACTCTAGTGTTGTCTGACTGGAGTAGTATTATGTCAGAATGTTCCATGATGACTGAGAAGTGTTGGAAAAGTGTCATGTTTCCTTCCATGGCATTTATTTTGTCCACACTCTGGTGAATTATACTTTCTGCCTTTCTGAGATTTTTCACAATCATCATCAGTACTGTGTTTTGACTGTCAACTAGCTTATGTTGATATGTTAATACCTGAGCTATCTTATTAAATTTGTGGTTTATTTCTTGAAGATCTTCCCCTGTAGCCAGTCCAAAAATGTTCCTTAGAATTTCACCACCCAGGTCGAACAAACCACGCCTTTCACGTGTATGTGTGATGTTGTTCGATTCCACAAGATGGGATATCTTGGATCATGATGAGCATAGTTGTTTTGGCGTATTCAATTTTCCATTTTGCTAACTTCACGATTTCAGTCACTTCCTTTGTGTTATGAGCTTCTGAAATAGAACTTCTTATCGTAACTTCCAGTGTCCTCAGTGGTTTGGCAATGTTCTCCAGTAATAGTGGTAATTCATATAAGATGTCCAAATTAATTCAGTACTCATGATATTTTTCACGATTGCTGTCGAGGCCACTGGGGCTATGAGGCATCCTTGCCTTACTATATGTTGAGGGTCTAAGTGAGCTGATCCTCTTGCTATATAGATGAGAATACATGGTATAAGTCCCCTCATCGCTGCCTACTGAGAAAAAAAAAATCTATTAGCTAATCCAGCCATGCTGTGGTACGATGATAGTGATGATGTGCATTACAGTTGGCTCATGGAGAACAATAACTTGCTTGCTGTTCCACTTACAGATGGAGTTTAAATCGGTACCTAGCTCATGTAAATGCTGTATTGTGGCATTTGTAGCAACAGTTGCACCTATGTTTGTTATGCGATCTTAATTTATTTTTGTATGTATTCTTTTCCTCCAGATTTTCATCGTTATTGTTCGGTTTTTCTGTGGTGACCGAGGTTGCATAATTGCTGGCTAATTCACTTGGAACCATTTTTAAATGATCAACATGAATTTTTTTCCCTTCGCCACTCGACAGTGAACTAATTACTGCCTTGTTTGCTGTCTTCCTAATTATTCTTTATAGGCCTTCAAATATCGGTGATAGTTTATTGTCTCTAGTGTGAATGATAACATAGACGGTGTCTCCTAAGCCGATAGTTGATTCTTTTGCCTTTTTATTGAATGACTCCGTCATTTCTTCCTAGGACATCAATAGTCGTTTTTTCACCCTTTTGTGTATATCCTGAAATTCACGCAAACGGAGTTTAGGATAATCATCATAGGTATATATATATAGGGAGATTTTCACCTTCTAGAATTTCGTAAGGTAATTTTTTGTCTGTTCCGTAGATAGTGAAATGTAGTGTGTCTCCTATGGATTTATTTATAGATCCATTAATTGATGCTTCTACTCTGGGAATCCAATCATCCCAGCTTGCATAATTTTCATTGAGAATGTGTCGTAGCACATCCAATACTTTTTTGTTTTGTCTCTATACTAACCCATTGGATGCTGGGTGATAGGCTAAAACATTTACCTGTTTTATATTGTATTGTTTATATATTTCCTGCAAGATTTTAGAATTAAATTGACCTCCATTATCGCTTATTAGTACCTTTTGGGTAGTAAACCTACATATGATATTATCTGTGATTGCTTTTGCCACTTGGTCTGCTGTCTTATCCTTAGTTGGGGCTAAAATCACACATCATGAAAAATGGTCTGTAGCAACGAATAGATATTGATTATTATTGTAAGATAAGAGTAATGTAAGTCAACCGTGACAACGTCCCACGGTTGATTTGATACAGGATATTTATCTATAGGTGTAGGTGTTAACGTGTAGCCTTTGTGTCACATACATGACTCGCATCTGACTATATGATTGCATATATCTTATTCATAACAATGACAAGTAGTATAACAGCCGGGCTTGTTTACATGTCCGTTCCTTGCCAAGATGTCCTGCATGTAGACTATCGTGTATCATCCTTAAAACTTGAGGTATCATTTCATTAAGTACCACTAATTGTCTATTATTTCTTCTGTTTTGGTTGTCCTGGGTTGATCTTATGTAAGGCATTGTTGACTACTGTGAATTATTTGAGTGATATATGTAGCTTTGGTAATTGTGTGTCCTCACCATTCTCCAATTTATATATAACTTTCGACCATGCTGGATCAGGTTCCTGTGCTTTCGCGATTTCATCATGGTTTGGGATGTTTCCCTTGAGATCTAATGTCGCAACATGAATTGTCGTCGGGTTCCTAGCTAGCGCATCAGCGACTAAATTTATTTTGTCTTGTATGTTGTGAATATGTACATTATAGTTTTCAGCCGTGCATTTCCATCTTGCTCTCCTCCCAGAGAGGAGTTTTTCTTGGAACATGCCCACAAGCGGTTTATGGTTGGTGAATAGGTGAATTTCGTAACCATATACCATATCTTGAAACTTTTGTAATGCAAAGACCAATGCAAGTGCCTCTAGGTCTGTAGTGCAATAATTTTTCTCTGCACCTTTTATTTGTCTGCTGGCGAATGCAATTGATTAATTTTATCCCCGCTTATCTTCTTGCATCAATATGGCCCGTAATCCTTTAATAGATGCGTCTGTGCAAATTATAAGTGGTTTTGTGAAATTAGGATAGGCCAAGATGGTGCACTTGTAAGTTTATCTTTTAGTTCATTAAATACTAGTTTTTGTTCCTCTCCCCACTGGAATACAGCATCTTTTTTGAGTAGAAGGAATAAGGGATGTTCTATATGAGAGAATTGCTTAATAAAAGCTCGATAATAGCCCACTAGACCTAAAAATTGTCTTACTTCATCTACATTTGTGGGTTTAGGGAAATCCTTTACTGCTTGTCTTATGTCCTCAGGCGTGTGGATCCCTTCTCCATCTAGTCTGTGACCTAAGAATTTTAATTCTTTAAAGTAAAATTTGCATTCAGATAGCTTCATTTTTAAACCAGCAGGCTTATGTAGGAGCTGGTCTAATTTCTGTAGATGTTCATCTGTGGTGTGTGTTGCAATTATGATGTTATCCAAATACACAAATATTCCCTTTCCCAGCATTCCAGACAATACATAATTCATTAATCTTTGGAATGTGCCTGGCACTGTCATGGCATTCGTTTATGTTGGTAATGCCCTGTATTTGTGGAAAAAGCAGTGTATTTACGTGACTCCTAACCTAGAATTATGATAACAGCCATTAAGCAAATCAATTGTGGAAAATACATGATTTTCTGGTCCAATATTTTGCAAGACATCACTTAGCAATGGCACGGGAAACCAGTCTGGGATTGTGCTTTTGTCTGATTTACGGTACTGTACTACCGCACGCATTTCTCCGTTTCGTTTGGGCATGAAAAATAATGGGACATTCCACGGGGAGACTGATGGCTCAGCAATACCCAGTTTTAGCATTTCACCAACATACTGGTTTGCAAGGGTACGTTGTGAGTGCGCAACTCTAGAGGCTGGTACATATATACTGGTTGTGTGTCCGGGTGCACGTTAATCTTGTGATTAATCAGGTTAGTACACCCTAATTGTTCTTCAGGTAATGCTACCGTTTGTCGATGTTTTTGTAATAACTCTAGGAGATCGTTGTCCTGAGTAAATCACATCTTCCTTTATACTTTTTCTCTCTCCGTAGATTTTATCTTACTTGAAGTTCCAGCTCTAATTATATCCATTATAGGGGCAGGACATTTCTCTAAATTGCCTATACAAGTCCCCCTTTTTGTCTGTACTTCTCCAGTCATGTGATTAAATAGGAATACCTGAGTTTCCCCACCATTATCCACCTGACATAATGCGTTTTCTACTGAGATTCCTTTCACTTTACATAATTCTTCTAAAACAAGAACAGTACTATTCTTCAATTTGCTCTTAATGGTGACTTTCATATATGAGTTAGGCGGAATAACGACATCATTGGTGAGGTGCGGGAAAAACTGATGAGTCGGTACTGTCTCTAGGCAAAGGGGGTGGGGGGTCTGGGAGGGATGGTATGAGTGAATGTGTACCCTCGTCTGTTTCGGTATTTATGTTTAGATGTTTAATATTTCCAACTCCTTTTGGTTTTCTACTATTGATGGGTGAGAATTCTGATGATAATTCCTCTATGAATTCATTGTTGAAATCTGTCCCATTCATTTGTGGGAGTAAAATTATATTCTCTGTCCTCATAATTCTCAGACCCAACAACAAGTTAGCTTTTGTTGTTAAGTTTTCTACTATATAGAAAATAGCAGATATTGGTCTTGAAGTCTCTGTAAAACTGACATCTAAGTGTATCATACCTTATACGGTTATTTGTTTGCCATCTGCAGCATATAATTCTAAAGCAGATTACTTCAAGAAAGTTACTGTCCTCTTATTTCTAAAAATCCTCTCTAATTCCTCTTGTAAATTCACTGGAGAGCCTGTATCTAAAAATAATGATTTTTTTTTATCTTCACATACATCAGGTATCAAGATACACTCATTTCCGAACATGCGTCCTATGTGAACTTTAGTCTTGGCTTTTGACTTGGCTTTATTTATGGTTGGTCTTTTTTGTCGTGGCTTGCCCTTCCCCCATCTTAAAAACAGAAACCAATTTTTCTGTTGTTTTACAATTTGAGGTCCAGTGCCCAGGGGACTTGTGATGCCTACAGTATGGATCACATCTTTGTGCCTTCTTTGTGTGACCAGGATTCACACAATAATAACATAGAGTGTGGACCTATCTCCTGAATGTGATCGTCGAGATGACTTCCCATATTTAGGTTTTTCTGTGGCACGGTTTTTGCTTGGACTGCATGCAAACTTTTGTGACTGCCTGTGGCCTGGTGTTTGCAATCGCTGCCTCAAAATTAGTGGCTATTTGGTTAGTCTGTTTTCGAGTCGTGATCGATTTTGTTCTTTGCTTGGGGTAGCCTAGCTGTTTTCACGGCTGCCACTGTGTCATTCTCATCTGGTTGTATTTGATTGTGCTTCACTAACCCCTGCCTTGCTACAGCTCATCTGTATCTCGTTCATAAAATCTAGCAAGCACATTCCTGGGGTGTACGGCACCGTCTTAGCGATCTTCAATACCCTGTTAGGTAATTTACACAGTGCAGCTACATAACCAAAGATGTCTATGACATTCAGTGGTGTCCTCTTCCTATCAGTTGTTACCCAGTTTAAGTTCTCTATAGTAGCTAACAGTATTCTCTTAATTGTGGACACATCTACTGTTATTTAACCTAAGACAGGATCGGTTGTATGTTCTCTCATAAGATCCACAATCTTATGTAATTCTGGAATTAAACCTGGCAAAAAGTTTATACCTCCAGAAAATTTCTTTAGGAATTCTGTCTTAAACTCATCATATGTCAGAGCTCGTAGAAGTTTATCAGATCTAAGTAAATTACCAGCTGGACATCTTTCCTGATTAAAAACTGCTATTTTCTCATTTCCATCTGCTATATGTTTCTTAACAAAGAGTTGTTTACACTGATTTATGAGAGACATCACATCGATACAATCTTCTTCTGTACCTGAGAATTTTGAGAGTTTTGTCTTCATAATAAATGTAAACATGAGGTGGGGATGTCTGAATTGTAATATTGCCTCCATTAGCCATTTTTTTTGGTTGTTTTGTTAAGTTCACTTGAAGTTCCTTGTTGTTATCTTAAGGTGTAGTTGAATATGATTCTCCTGACCTGTGAACCCTCGTGAGGAAGTTTTCCTAAAAATGTGTGGCAGAGCTAAAACCTTCACTTTCTACATCAGAGAAAAGCTCCCAGTGATCTTCAGTATCATCACATTCTGAAGTATTGGTTTCTTTATCTTTAGTTCATGGAGAATATTATGTGTTTGTTACGAGTTCCTGATGTTCTTCTAACTGTGAATCGGCACTGGATAATGCAAATGCTCTCTCATTTGGCACTAGAACTGGTGGTGGTGAAAATATTCCCGTCATATCCTAAGCACCAAAATAAAAAAAATCTCATTTTGCTAAGAAATGTTGTCATGAAACACTTATTTTATGTATGTATTAACTATTTAGTTGACACAAATGAATATTAATAAATGAGACATA
>JAGKTI010032980.1:0-11781 GCA_018397915.1 Birgus latro | reverse complement strand
AAACCCTCCAGCCGAAACAGGCAGGAAAAAGCGGGAAGAGACACCACGCAGAATAGAAAAATTGGCGTGGACATTTTATAGGAAAGTGCTAGAGAAGCAGTGACAAGAAACAGGGAAGTGAGCATGGAAGTGAAAAAGCTACTAGATGACAGTATTGTGAAACCAACTCTAATGTATGGAGGTGAAGCCTGGACCTTGTTGGAGGGACAGAAGTCAAGAGTGAGAGCAGTGGACATGAATTAGTTGAGAGGAGCATGTGGAGTCACATGGAGAGACAGACTGACAAATGAGGAAGTGAAGGAGCGTTGTGGTGTGGATGTGGATGTGATAGGAAGCGTTAGGAGAAACACACTGAGATGGTTTGGACATGTGGAGAGGATGGAGAGTGAGAGACTGGCGAAGAGAGTGTATGTGAGTGAGGTGGAGAGGGGAAGGGGGAGGGGGAGGCCAAGGATGAGATGAAGGGATGGAGTGGAGAGGTATATAAGAGAGGGGCGGTGTGATCTGGGAGCAGGGCAACGAAATGGCGGGGGACAGGGCGACATGGAGGCGATTTGTTTGTGGCCACCCCTTACGAGAAAGAAGAGAGACTATATAACAGTGTAGCCAGGAAATGAAAAACTATGATTTATTTTTTCCCTGTCCAACCGTATTTGGTGTATGCTTATCTAGCCTATGCCTGAAACTATCATTGCAAGGGGCAGTCAGTATATTATTAGGTAGCTTATTCCATTCGTCCACTACTTACTGTCAAACCAATTTCTACCTACTTCATTACTAAAACGGTATTTATCTAGTCTGAAACCATTATTTCTAGTTCTGTATCGTATGCTCACTTTATACCTCAATATCATCTCCCCTATTTATTTCCTTCATCCACTTAAACACCTCAATTGAGTCTCCTTTTACTCTACGCCTTTCTAGTGAGTGCAGATTTAGTCGTTTTAGTCTATCTTCATGTGAAAGGTTCTGAACATCACATTTTTGCCATTCTTTTCTGTACATTTCTGGCGAATTTATATGCATTCATTACCTCGGACGCCTGTTCATTACGCTGTCGATTCTAGTTTTTCTTGCTCCTGCAGAACGATTCTGTTAAGCTTACGAGACCTCCCTTACAGTGAAGCGATCAATGGAGGCTTTAATTATCCCGTAAAGTTCGAAAATATTATCCTGTACTGACATAAAATACTCAAGGCAGAGCAAGAATAGGATAAAAATTACGACCTTGGCCTGAAACGATTAAGATAGACAAGTAATTTTGTTTCCAAGTCCAAAGTTTCCCCTAAAAGTCAATCCCCAACTCTCAAGGTTACATCCGGGTCCCCAGTTTTGCTGCTAGGCGAACAAGAGGGAAACAAACTTTATCCAATAGTCTGACCGGCCTGAGAAGTGAACTCGGGGTCTTCCATCTGCGAGCTGGATGTGCTAACCAGTACATTATCGCCTCTCCTAAACCCACTAAAATCTGCCAATCTTCTTCTTGGCTTGTTTGTGAAATTGCCTTTTAATTGATGTACCCTTGGCCTAAAAATTCCATCTCCCTGTCTGGAATGTCGAGTTGCAATAATCGATTAATTTTAGAATAAGGCGTTAGTTACGAAGTGCTGTGAATAGCATATAGAGCTGCTATACTCTTCACACTTTAACTTGGTATAAATTTTCCACACAGCTCTTTCCTTTTCAGGTGGCTTTACATTGAGTGGCAAGCCTAATGGTTTCCTGAAAGCCAGACACCACTTACAACGCTGACTGGTAACCATATAACTAACCCACATGTTTTTCCTACGTATCAACAAGTGGGTTGGTAGAGGGTTAGTGTACCTCCCAGCAAAACTGCTAACTCAAAGACGAACGGCCACCCCTTACGGGATTACGGAGTCTGGCTATAGAGAGATATGTCCTTGGATGCAGGGTTGTACCAACAGTTTAACACTAGAATATGGTGTTAATCACGAAGAAGTGCTGTGAAAAAGGATGTAGAGCCACGGCACTCTCTTTTCTTACCGCTGAGATACGTGCAGTAAGGTGCAAAATCGCGGAAAACTGGACCATATTAAGGTGAAAGGAGATTCGGAAATTTACTTACGAGTGACAGATTATCATGATAAATAAGTGTCGATTTGGAGTTTCGAAATCTAAACTGCCGAGACGAATAATATCAACTCCTTTCAGTCCGATGATGTATTTGTAATTTTTTTCATATTGCTTCTCGAAAATTTTATATAGGATTAGAGACAATTTATAAGCTAGAGAGATTAGAGGATTTATTTCTTTACTCCTTCAGCATTTGGGGGATTTCCGAAGATGAATAAGACTGGAAATAGTTGAATAAAACCCCAAATATATGTCAATGAAGTGAGAAGGTTGAGTATTCATCCAATATATTATGCATCAAAATTCCCATCAAAAGAGGACCTACTTCGAACGGGAGGCAGTGTGTGTAGTATTAAAGAATTATGATGATCGTCTTCACTTTTCAGGTAAATAATGAACAGAAAAATACAAGTGAAAAGTAATGTGGTCAAGTGTTCAATTTACCTCAGTTTCATGTGCTAGTGTTGGGTCTGATACACAGGTTTCCCAAATATTCCAAGTGCAGGGTCAGATCTTAGCTTTTCCTAACATTCCACCATGTCTGCTTCACACTTGGGGCTTTTTTCTGTTTCCCCTGTGACGCATCCTATCAAAGGGAATAATTTATGGGCAGTGAAAATACTCTCTCAGTTTAGGGACATTATCTGGAAGACTGCAGTGTGAAAGTGTAAAGGAAAATTATAGTATGTTCACATTAACTAGGCGTAAATCTGCCGTCTCCCCATTTTCAGCGCCGAGTTGCGGAAATAAACACTAAAATATTATGCCAGTCACCAAGAAATGCTATGGAAAGGACGTCGAGCCGTCGTGTGTTCTTATTCTGCCACAAAGCCACGGAAAATAAGCAGAAAAAGGACGAAATATCTCCGCCTAAATAAAATGAATAGTCTATAGAAGAAATTACGTTCCTTGTGGTACGTGTGGTTGGAGGTGTATTGTGTATTTAGCCAATTAACTAACCCTGAGAACCTTTACTCCCAAACAGTGAACAGTAGAAAAAGTCTTCTTTTCTGTTCTATAATTGTGATTGTATTTCTCTCTCTCTCCCTTTTACCCGTCCTGTCTGTCTGTCCGTCTGTTAACAACTTTACGCGAAAACTACTGGTGCGATTTTGACTAAAATTGCAGGAATGATGAACTATGACCTAACCATTTGATTAAATTTTGGGCCAAAGTGGGCCAAGGCCCAGGCTGTAGGCCCAAAAATGTAAATAAACGGGGACGGGTGAAAGTCGTTTTCTCGCCATAACTTCTTTCATATTCGTCATATCGACATGGAACCAAAACCTAAAAATGTATCTTTCAAATCTGAACCTTATAACATGCCCCATTACAGCAGGGTGATCACCCCCCAGTTAGCGGTAGGGCGGTCAGTGTCAATGTCAGGTGAGTCGGGCCTAAAATTTCAAATGGTCATAAAATCGTCAATTTTCTCCCGATTTACTTCAAATTTGATATGTGACATTTTTGACTAGATATCCTGTAGTGTTTATACGTCAGCACTAAAATGACTGCCGGGGACGGGTTTGATGTGCCTTTGCATCGCTTCTTGTCTTTTCTTTTTTCAGGCATAACTGGGACTGTTGTTCTTCATGCATCTCATCCTTTCTGCTTTATCTTTCTTCTGTTATTATTCCTATTTTTATTTACCTCCATTCTCTCTTATTTCCGGTTCCTCCTACTTCATTTTCTTTCCCTTATTCCTCTTCACTTTTTCCTTTTCTTCCCCCTTCTTCTCTTCTTTTTCCTGCCTTTTACCTTCATTTCCTTCTTCCTGTTTCATCCTTTCCTCCTATTCCATCCAGCTAATATTTTGTTCCCTCCTCCTCCTCCTCCTCCTCCTCCTCCTCCTTTCTACTTTTGTTCCTTCTTCCTTCTCTCCCTCCTGTTTCCTTAACTTTCTCTTCCTTCCTGTTACCTTCCTTTCCTCTTCCATCCTTTTCTTTAATCACCCTCCCTCTTTCTTCTCTTTCTTCTTCCTTCTTGTTCTCTTCCATATCTACTTTCTCACCTTCATTCTTTCCTCCTCTCATTCTCATATTTCCTTTTACTTCCTCTTCCTCTTCCTTCGCTTTACCTCCTCTCCACATTCTTCCCTCTTCATCACCTCTTTCTCATTCATCCTTCTCTTCTCTTCTCTTCCTTGTATCTTTTCCTCCTACTTTTTCTTCTACATCTACTTTCTTCCAACTTTCTGCTGTCTCTCCCTCTCTCCATCTTCCTCCTCATCTTTCCTTCTCCCTTCACGTTCACTCTGCTCTCTGTTACCCTCGTCATTCCTCCTCCTCTTCCTCTTGTCTTTCTTCCTTCCTCCTCTTCCTGTCTCCCTGATCCCCTCCTCCTGATCCCTGCTCCACCACTCCTTCATACTTATCCTTTATTGGCTACAGTACATCTTCCTCGCCTTCACGCCCCCCACCTCCCCCCCACCCCACCCCCCTCTCCCACCTTCCACCCACACCCACCCCAACCCCCTCCCCCACCTTCCACCCACTGCTCCAACTCACTCCCATCTCCACCCCCACCTCACCCCCACTGTCTCCCTTCCCCTTCCCCCTTCATCCCCACCCTCCACCCTCACACTCCTCCATCCCTCACCCACCCTTTCCCATCAGCATCACCTCCTCTACCCTATTCTCTCCCTCTTTCCCATATGTTCCTTCTCCCCCACCCAAACCCTCTTCCCCCCCCTTCCACTCTCCCCCACATTCTTCTCTCCCCCCCACACCCCCCCATCACCCTCACACACTCCTCCATCCCTCATCCTGTCGTTAACTTCTTCCTCGACCTGTCCCCCTCCTCCCCTCACTCCACCATTACACACTCCCTCACCATCCTCACCATCACTGCCACCAACACTACCCACTTACCAACACACCATCACCACTTCCAACTACCCACACGCTCTCCACCACCACCACCTCCACAATATCCGCTCCCATCGCCACCACAACCACCACCACGACCACCACCACTATCATCATCACCACTCGCTCCTTCAACATTAATACTTTCAAGAGAGAGAGAGAGAGAGAGAGAGAGAGAGAGAGAGAGAGAGAGAGAGAGAGAGAGAGAGAGAGAGAATAGAATAAAATAATGTAGTGAAAAATAAGAAAACGAGAATAGAGGATAATGAGAAAAATAATTTAGAAAGAGTAAATTATAACTGGAGAAGACTGATAAAGGAAGGCAGAATAATAAAGACTGAGAGTGAGAAAAAAAGAGTATTGTGAGTCTGAGAAAACAAAGCAAGAGGGAATGACAGAGAAAGCAACAGGAGTAAAAAGAGGGGAAAAAATGACAAGGAAAAAACACACGGGGAGACTAAGGGAAAAAATAGTAATAGAAAATGGGAGAAAAGTAGCAGTGGAAAGGGAGAGTGGTTAATTAAGAAGGAAGGAGAACATAAAACAGGACAGACAGAAAATGGAAAGTGGGTAAAAATGAGACAGACAGACAGACAGAGAGTAGTAATAGCGGTCGTTGTAGTAGTAGCCGCTGCTGCTGTGGTGATGGCAGCTACGTCTTGTTTCTAATGCATCAGAAACTAAGTTCGTACGTGTTTCGGCCCATCAAATATCTGCCGCAAGAACATCCTCTAATTGTTTACAATATTCAACTCAACCCTGCATCATCTTTGAATATACTTTGGGTTTCATTCTCCTGGAATATATCTTAGAAAAATTATATTACCTCTCTTGTATAATCTGCTTCCAAGGGATTAGGTATGCTAAACCGACTCCGTGCCTTCTTTTCTCCTGCACAGTTTTTGACTTTATACAAGGGTTTTATTCGCGCCTGTGTAGAGTACAACTCTTGTGTGTGGGGAGGCTCTCCACATACAGCTCTTCTCACTAAGATGAAGTCAAAGGCGTTTCGTCTCATTAATTCTTCTCCTCCTCTTACTGGCTCTCTTCAACTGCCGTCTCTTCGCCGCAATGTTGCATCTTTGTCTTTTTTCTATCGCTAGTTCAGTGGTCATTGCCCCTCTGGACTGTCTGCTTGCATCCCTCCACCACTAAGGCGGACGCGTAGCACTAGTCTTGCAACAAACTCTCATCTCTTTTTTTGGCCAGCTCTCTAATGCAGCGTTAACCGTTACTCTCAGTCCTTCATGTATGCAACAGNGAGAGAGAGAGAGAGAAACGAGATAGTAGTAGTAGTAGCAGTAGTAGTAGCCGCTGCTGCTGTGGTGATGGCAGTTGCGTCTTGTTGTTTCTAATGCATCAGAAAGTAAGTTCGTACGTGTTTCGACCCAATAAAATCTGCCGCAAGAGCATCCTCCAATTGTTTACAATATGCAACTCAACCCTGCATCATCTTTGAATATACTTTGGGTTTCATTCTCCTGGAATATATCTTAGAAAAATTATATTACCTCTCTTGTATAATCTGCTTCCAAGGGATTAGGTGTGCTAAACCGACTCCGTGCCTTCTTTACTCCTGCACAGTTTTTACTTTATACAAGGGTTTTATTCGCGCCTGTGTAGAGTACAACTCTTGTGTTTGGGGAGGCTCTCCACATACAGCTCTTCTCACTAAGATGAAGTCAAAGGCGTTTCGTCTCATTAATTCTTCTCCTCCTCTTACTGGCTCTCTTCAGCTGCCGTCTCTTCGCCGCAATGTTGCATCTTTGTCTTTTTTCTATCGCTAGTTCAGTGGTCATTGCCCCTCTGGACTGTCTGCTTGCATCCCTCCACCACTACGGCGGACGCGTAGCACTAGTCTTGCAACAAACTCTCATCTCTTTTTTGGCCAGCTCTCTAATGCAGAGTTAACCGTTACTCTCAGTCCTTCATGTATGCAACAGGCTACCTTTGGAGTTGTTTTCCTCTGCCTGCATTTCCTACTGCCTATATCAGTCTCCTAACGCAGTGTGTACAGGCATCTCGAAATTAAAGGATCCTGAATTTGGCTCTTTGTATTTTCTTTCCTTGGAGGAAACAATTATCTGGGCTTCTAGCGTTTGATTCTTTCTTCCTTGCATTAAAAAAAAGTGGTACTGGATGTGGTAATAGCTGTGGTAGTACGAGTAGTAAAGATAGTAGCAGCAGCAGCAGCAGTGGCAGCAGTAGCAGCAACAGGGGGAACAGCAGCAGCAGCAACAGGGGGAGCAGTAGCAGCAGGCGTGTAAGGTCATCTGCAAGTGAACACAGTAGACCTCAGGCTGTAAATATTCTCCTACAGTCCACCATTCCTCTCTCAGGCGATGGGGAGGGAACTGAAAGGCGGTTGTGTACGGCGGTTGAATAAGTGGTCATCAAAAGTCGCCTGGTTATCTCGGTGCCAAGGCAAGAAGGCGTCTCTCTAAAGCACAGAAGTAGGTTGTAGAAGAAAATGAATAACGTGAGGAAATGAGGATGTTGGTAAATGAACGAAACAAGGGAGGATAGTCTATGAATGTGTGAGTGGAAGGACAGGATGAAACTGTGAATAAGGGAGTAAGTGAGAAGGAAAAAATGAAGAAAAAATGCAAAGGCGAAGGGAATGAGGCTGAAATTGAAAGAGAGAGAGAGAGAAAAAAAAAAGTTACATCGAGTTAAAAGGATAAGTAAATACCTCAAATGTCTTACGATCCATACCCAGGAGGAAACACTAATGAAGTTACCGAATACACGTTTTTACTCCGAAAATGGAAAAAAGTGTGGAAAAGATAAAGTCTTCTCCAGGTACACCTCTCCCAGCCGCACTGCAGCCACGGATAATGAAGTAACCTCAGGCGGGAGAAAAAAAGGACTGACTGGAAAATTGTTCAGTAAAAACAAACATTCAGCCTCCTTCTAAATTAGGCCTATTGAAACTCCATCTAGAGTCTTGAACTGCCCATATAAATGACTCTGCTGGTGGTTGAATTTATCCTGTAATTTCTGTGTGTGAAGAAATTGCTTAGTAAATCATGATAAAAATGCATCAAGTCAAACTGCTACTCGTTGTTCCTCGCTGGGTTGATATTTAAACTGAATTAGTGCTGGCAAACGATGTCTTTAAAACCATTAAAAATTTGGAAACCTCAAATAAAGTGTCTGCGGAAATCTGCTCACTCGATGTAGTGCTGCTCTCGGGTTCCTGCCTTTTCCTCTCTTCCTTCTTTCCTTCCTTCCTCTTCTGTCTTTCTTTCCTCAGTTCTTTCCTCTTCCTTCTGTCTACGGATGACTACGCAGAATGACAAGCCAAATGGTTTCCTGCACACCGGGAAACCATTTACTACGCTGGGTGGTAACCATAGAACCTATTTAAGGCGCCTGGTGATTTAGTGGGTAATTAAGGCGCTCTAATCGGATTGAGCCGGTGCAGGTTTATATTCAAGGGGTGGTTGGGGTTTATTGCTCACGTAATGCCACTTAGGGATAAATGATGCCGGTCACTCTCATCTTAAATCCCAGGATCAACTTGCCTAGCCCCGGGCTCTTACGCTCCTCACGAGGCAACACAAGACTGGATGATGAATGAATAAATGAATGAATTATTTAATGAAAAGTGGCCCAGCGCCCACATCCTATTCTGCTATCTCTTGTGTCTTCTGGATGTGAAGAGTTCTGCAGCCAATACTTGAACTCTCTTATACCTTGTGACAGCCTTCTTCAGGGTAAGCAACCAGAGCTGCATGTCGTATTCCGGATGCGTCATATAAAAGAACGTCTAATTTCTGCACCTATCCCACCGTTTCAAATAACCTTCAAGCCAGGGAAAGGGGGGAGGGGCTAGGTTTACGATTGAAGAGTTGAGAGGAAGGATGGGACTGGAGTGTACTGGTGCTGTGATGAGGAGGGGAGTTGAGAGGAAGGATGGGACTGGAGTGTACTGGTGCTGTGATGAGGAGGGACATATTGAGATGGCACTGTTAAATCCTCATGAGTAAAATTTGGCTCAAGGGTGGTACCTCTCTCCTCTAAGGTGGACACTGATGGGAGGTGGGAATTCAGGTTGTCGGCTATTTCATGATCAGAGTTGCATAACCTACTTTGCATTACGTAATGGGCCAGTCTTTTTCCTGGTGAAATTTCTGTTCTTCGTGCAACTGAGAGAGAGAGAGAGAGAGAGAGAGAGAGAGAGAGAGAGAGAGAGAGAACGAAAATAAAAGGAAAGTTAAAGAAACGAAAGTAACACTAAACAAGACTAAACTCTCAGAGACTGCAATACCCGCGGCCCAAAATGTAAGACCAAACATTTAGCCTTGACCTCAGAGGCGTACCTAGAGATTTAGGGGCCCGGGGGGCTAGGTTCTTTGCGGGGCCCCCTCCAACATCCAGTGAGATTTGATGAAAAAGATTTGCAATGACCAGACATGTTCCACCACTCAGTTGATTAAAGAAAACCCAAAGCTGACCCACTATATTAAGAGTTAGCATCCAGCTCTATGCACAACTGAGTTAAGATATGAGCAAATCGGGTTACATTGACAGTGCTTTAATTAAGGAGGTGTGTACAATTATTATTCTGGGAGCCTAATCTCAGGACAGAGGAAGACACGCAAAGATGCAGGTAATACAGTATACTCTTTCTTTACCATAGAAAATCCAACAAATATGATAGTAAATTGATTGGAAATTACTATTATTATTATTATTATTATTATTATTTACTGAATTATTATTTATGCAGCTCATGTATGTACAGATGCCACCAATATTCTCTGAACGTTATTTTAATTTCGAAACACTTTTGGTAGCTGTTTAAAGCATTATAGGCAGTAAAAAATATATATTGTTGTAGTTTTGGCGCTGTGAATAAAATGAAAAAAATAATCAAAACAGGTCGCTCTTGCATCACATAATAATGAGAATATTTTAACGCACTATGATATCTGTGTTCAGGGAAAATGAGGGCAACTGTGTAAATATATCCTTATTGTATAATGTCAGTAGCAATGTAGTTAAGGTAGATAAAGGTCAAGGTAAAATGAAGAATAACCACGAATAAGCAGGCAAAGGAAAAGTTCACTGAATTTTGAAAGTATCAGGACATAAACTGTTTCCACATTTTTTTCTGTTACTTCATTACCTTCTGGGGCTTCATGATCTAAGAGCCAACATCATTCAGATAAAGATTATGGCAAAAATTAGTTTTAAATTTTCTTTTAATTTTTACCTGACGTTATTAAAATACAGTAGACTCATCATGGCATCAAATCAAGGCAAAAATGAATAGTATTAGGAGTAGTGAAAAGTATGTTGTACACTTTACTGGAGAATCACATGAGAACACTCAAGTATTCATTTCACATTGCCTCCTGTCGTGCTTTCACTGTAGCAAAATCCTGTATCACATCATCAACATCAGTTGTGTCCATTAACTCTGACTCAGCTGACATCAGAGCCAACTGGCAAGAGCCGGCGGCGTTGCACCCACCGGTCTCAATGTCAGGTGACGACTGAGACCGTGAGACGTGTCTCGAGACTCTCGAATGTATCGGAAGGTTTAGGCCTACCGCTTGGCTACAAGTTGCCAGATATCTCATTTTCAAAACTTATCTAATAACTCAGCAGGGATTGTCAGGATGATAAATATATATATTTTTAAATATTAATAAAAAAGCTTATAAATTTTTAAGACTTTGGGGGGCCCCTGCAAAACAGCTCTTCTCCGCCCGCGTATTACCGATCTCCCTGCGAGTATGTTAGCGTTAACCTATCTCACTAGGGCTGCCTGGCTGAGGCCCTTCACCACATACTCGCTGGGAGATCGGAAATACGCCCCCCGCCCCCTCATGAACGCTACTGCTTGCCCCATGACCTTTACCTCTGACTAATTGTTCTCAAACTCGACTACTTCATCCTTATCTAACTCAACCTTTCGAGCAAGTTTGGTCTAAAAGGGATCAAAATGTAAAGTTAACCTTACCTTATCCTTGGCTGCCCTCATCCACTTCCACCTGGTTTGATCCAAGTTGGACCCAAACTGTTTTACCTATGGGGATGACCTTGTTCTGTGACCTTTACATACTTTGACCTGTGACCTTTACCTTCAACTAATGGGAACTTTCACAGACTCAGGAGTTGTCAGTGATCGCCGGGTACTTTAATTTGGAACTCTCAACCACTTTCTGTTCGCACTGTCATATATATTTTAAAATCCCTTCCATGATATTTAGCGACAAAGAGTACATAAATTATTCAGTAGTATAATCACTGGTAACTTTGTCGGTTTTCTATATATGATTTACTATGTAAAATAATGCAGAAAATTTTTTAGAATGCATAAAACGACAAGTGGTCCAATACCATTCATCAAAATTATGATAGAAGTCTCGCTGCACGTTTAATTTGAAACACTTATTTAGTTATCAAAGAGATTGATGTTTATTCTGGTAAATGATGAAGAGAACGTACCGACTGTCAGTTATAAAAAAAAAAAATATATATATGGACCGGAAATCATGCGCCGACGAAGCCGCTGACCGAAATGGCAAATGCCGATGTTTTCAGCATGACAACAACAAAACTTGACGCGGGCGTGTACATACAATCTCCATCTGATTTTTATACATTTTTGCAGCCAAACGACTTCATGTTAGTACTATGTGTAGACAGTTATGTCTGAAAAGTTTATTTGAGTAAGAACTATTATTAAAAGACTTGACTGAGAATGTGAATAATCGCTTTTAAGTTACGAACAATATTTGTCCCGAGGTTTAGACAGCATAATAGGTTCAGTTTAGTGATCCCTTCAACTTTATCATACTGA
>JAGKTI010032979.1:0-11781 GCA_018397915.1 Birgus latro | reverse complement strand
TCTTGTTTACCGTGCGTCTTGCCTGGGGGACCATGCTGTGCTACACAATAAGGTCCAGGGAGGGAGGCTAAGTAAACCAATTAAGTGGGATTCTATTGATCAAGATAAATTCGTGCAAGTGTTATCACAGCATGAGCCGCCCGGGCTGGATGGTGATATTGATGTCGGAGTTGACAGCATGTGCGCCACCTTGCACGATTTTGCCACTGCAAGTCGGACTCACCTGCGTGAGCCTGATAGGGACGAGTTTGTGAACAGGTGGGAGCGTCTATTGGAAAATAATGATGACGCAAAGGTGTGGTGCGCTATTAATTGGAATGGGGAGTTTAATGAAGATCAGTCTCAGATTACTGCATCCCCATCTGAAGACGAATTTAAAGAACATTTTGAGGAAATTCTTAATCCGGGTGAAAGGGAAGATTTTGATGATAATTCAGTTCGTAGCAACGTGTATATCCCGTTGTTAGATGACCCCATAACATATTGCGAGGTATCGGAGCAAATAAAGAAACTCAGTAGCAATAAAGCATGTGGCCTCGATGGCATCCCACCAGGTTTACTTAAACTGTTGCCCGTTCCATGGATTTTGTATATAACCACATTGTTCAACTGCATATTCATGGTGGGCTTGTATCCCTCATCGTGGGTGACTGCTAAACTCTTTACTGTTTTCAAAGGTGGATCGCCATCATTGGTTACTAGCTTTCGAGGTATCAGTGCTGTAAATAGTTTGGCGAAATTGTATGATATGGTGCTGTGTAACAGACTTAATTTGTGGTTTAAACCTTTCAGGGAGCAGGCAGGTAGCCAGGAGGGAAGAGGGTGTATTGAGCATATAGTGACGCTGCGTCTGTTAATCCAGGTAGCAATGAAGAAGAAATTTAAATTGTTTATTACATTTGTCGATTTTTCTAAAGCTTACGATAAGGTTAAGAGAACTGTGTTTGTTTCTGTTTTGAAGAGACTGGGTTGTGGTATGGCTATGCTTTTTGCTATTATTGCCATGTACAGAGTGACCAACAGTATTATTGGTACAGCACTAATCACAGCGTCAGTAGGAGTGCGTCAGGGTGCCCCATCGTCCTGTCTGCTATTTGTCCTGCATGTTAACGACATGATAAGGTTAATAAAACAGAGCTGTGGCGTGGATGGGTTTCTGCAGTGGCTTCATGTGCTGGTCCTGATGGATGACACCGTCCTTCTGTCTACGTCAAGGTTGGGTATGATAAGGAAAATTGGTTTACTTAATGAATTTTGTGTTTCACATGGGATGGATGTTAACGTAAGGAAAACTAAGTTTATGGTACTGAACGGTGAGGATGTGGATAGAGAGCCTTTGATGGTGGATGGTGTGACGGTGGAGCATTGCGACCAGTATATATATACCTAAGGAGCCCGTTCACGTCTGATGGTTCTACATCCACGGCGATAAGAGCCCATGTCCAGAGAGTAACATGCCATGCACTGAAATTTATAGAGTTTGTAAATAAAAATAATGATATTCCATTTTATGTGAAAAAGAAGGTTTTTAACTGTGCGTCAATGGCATCGATTATGTATGGCTCAGAGTCGTGGATGAACGGAGATGTTAAACCTGTAAGGAAACTATATATGTGGTGTATTAAAAAATTATTGGGTGTTAGGAAAACCACTGCTAATGATCTGTGTTTGCTGGAGTCAGATTTACCCTCGTTTCAAGTGCTGGTTAGGGCGAAACAACGAAAATTCTTTGTAAAAATTTGGAGAGAAAGGAGAAACATAGATGATGATCCATTATCTCATACCATTCGAGTGATGCTTAACTGTAACTGTTACACGTCACGTTATGTTAGAGACCTTATTGAGAATAATTTGGATGATATACGAATTGCGCGTGACCAAATGAAAGAGAAAGTTAGAGCGTCTGCATCCACCAGATACCAGTTATATCACTCACTAAATCCTAGTCTTTCTGCCCACAAAATATATGAGTTGAAAAGAGGAATTAAGGAGCTGGAACGCATATCCTGGTCACAATTACGATTAAGCGCACATTCCCTTGCAATAGAAGAAGGGCGATGGAATAGGCGCGGAAGAGGTCGGTTGCCGGTAGAGGAGCGCCTGTGTAATTGTGGAGATGTACAGACTGAAAAGCATGTATTTGAGCAGTGTCCCATGTCACAGAATCTACGTAGGCATTTCAATATTACAACTTTAGAAAATCTTATGCAAAGAACGGATTACGATGTTGTGTGTGCTTCTGTACATTCTGTCTTGAGCTTGTATTCTTAACTGTAGGTCTGTCTGTGTGTTACGATTTTAGTTCTTTTTTTTTTAGTATTATTTTTTCTTTTGTGCGTTTTTTAGGGTAATTTTTTTTTTACTGATTGTGATTTGTATTTGTGTGGTTTTTTGTTTTAATGTTTGCGTCTGCATTTGGACCTTTTTATGTTTTACTGTGCATGGTTTTATTCTGTGGATGAATTTTTGTGGTCAATAAATATCTATCTATCTATCGTAGTCTGCGGCCAACCAAGCCTCCCTCCGGTGGGCCCAAGCCGGTGAGTAGACAGCGCATCCAGCACAAGCAGGGAACCATCGATGTAGAGATGGTGTGTGGCAGGAACTGAGGAGGACACTTTTGCGATGGTCTCCAGAATCAGTTGTTTCTGGAAGGGTGGTAGGTCTGCCTTGGAGGTAGGAGTAAAGCAGACTTCAAGATGAGGAATCCTCCAGGGAGGTGGACCATGATCCACTTCTGCCAAGGGAACATTAATATCAAGTCTCTGTAGGTTGGAACAAGCTGAATTAACGAGGGTGCAGATGCCGGGCCGAAGTTGAGGTCGAGGTGCAACAGGGTGAAGTGAGGTTCTGATGACACGAGAATAATGAGGAGCAAGATGGGGAGGGTGAAGGCATTTGACGCTGGAGAGACATTGGCATAGATACTCTCAACAAGCCTTAATGTTGACTATTCTGGTGAAAATCGAACAGCCCAAGATGTATCTCATTACTTTGTTCTGAAAAATTTCAGTTGGTTCTAAGGATGTCTTCGGAATTTGACTGACAGCAGGGGAGAGGTAATTGGCATCTTACCGTATGAATATAGTCTAGATAGTTCTGGCCACAGGGATAGAGATTACGACAGCATTGTTGGTGAGCCACGTGAGGGAAATTATGCGTTGCTGCAGCCGATCGAGGAGGTCTCGGACGATTGGATGAACACATTGTCATACAGATATGGTTAGGGTAACCCATACAGGTGCACCCAGGTAGAGGTACTGTCTGCACAGGGGGGTGACACTATTTCCTGCAGTGAATTCTGGAAGCGTTCCTGGCTTGCTTGTGGGGAGAGAAAATTCTGTTTTTTCTCTGGGGAGAGGATGAGGCCAGAGATGGAAGACAGCTGAAAGAACAACTGATGGAAGTGATGAAGACCTTCTGGAGAGCTGGAGTGAATGCAGATATCATCAGAGTAACAGATATCAGTGGTTTTAGGAACGTTGGGAAGAAGAGAGAGTAACCGGTGCATGAGGACATTAAAAAGAAACCGGCTTAGGACACCACCTTGCAGAGTGCTAAGTTCGAAGGCCTTGGCGGAGCTACATGCGCCCTTAAAAAAGGAACTACAAGGTTGTTATGGAGGGAACTCCCTATCCTTCTCAAGAGGTTTCACTGGACACCATACTCCACCAGCTAATTGGGAACGATATTTCTGTTTGCAACATCAACGGGACTTTTGAGTTCAATGAATGCTACAACACTGGTGGGGGAGAGGAGGGTATAAAGTTCCATTAGACAGTGGTGTGTACTTCTTTGTGATAGAAAACCACACAGTCTAGGTGAGAGGTTTTCCTCCAGCAGAAACATGAGGAATACGAGGAAGATGCATTTGAGCACCTTGCTGAAGCAGGAAGTGTGAGAAATGGATCTGAATTTGTCAGTACCAGGTTTAGGAACGGGCATAATGATGCTGGAGGTCCAAGCATTAGGCACATTTCCTTTACAGAAGCAAAGATTGTAGAGCTGTAGCAGGGGGCTGCCAGGGACTTTCAGTAGACGAAGGACAGGGTGAGTGATGCTCTCATCCCCATGGGCTGTTGAATTACTTCTGATGAATGCACGTTGCAATTCCTCCTCAGTTACCAGCACATCATCATCTTCATCTACCTTCAGTAATGCAGCCATCTGACAGAGAGTGCGGGCATATTATGGGGAGGAGAGTGCATCTTGAATATGTGCAGGAGGGTTGTGTGCTTGTGATTGTTCAGATGACGAAATAATAAGACCTTCTGCATACTCAGCTGCACAGTGATGGAGAGCCCTGGAGGACTTTTCCCTGACAACCTTGTTTATTAGATGCCACATGGATCCACCACTTATCTGATGGTTGATGCTATCTGTGAACTTCTGCCACGATTCAGTATGGACGAATTGCTGGAGGGCAATTAGATCGTCTCTTGACACCTGGTGCTGGTGCAGATGGTCAGGTGTTGGTTGCCTCTGGAAAGTGAGATCATTTTCCACCAACTTCCTTTCTGCTTGGAGGGCGACTTTTAATGTGTGGTCTTGCAACACAGCGGCTGTGGAAGTCATGTGTGGAGTTTACCAGGGAGAAATATAAGTTATCTGGTGATTCAAAATCAAATGTGGGGAGGAGGTTGGAAATGTATGAGATGTATGTAGGGCAGTGCATAGGAAGAATGGTAATGTGGGTGTGAATGTGAAGAGGGGAAGGTCCAGCAGGGAGGGAATAATGGAGGCTGAGGGCATCGTGGTCCGAGAAGAGGGTTGGGATGGAAGAGCACCTGACGTTGGATGGACCTAGCCCAGATGTTATGATGTGATGAAGAGTGCCTCCACGTGTGTGCGTGGCACCACCAGTGTACCAGCGAGTGAGTTGGTAATGACGGATGTATTCAAGGAGAGGAAGCCCATTGCAATTTGGAGTAGGAGAGAGGTCACCCAGCCAGGATGTCGGGCATTAAAGTCACTCATGTAGATCATGACACGAATTGTAGGAGTAGGGAGGACAGGGAGATTAATCTTTCCAGGGGCAGAATAGATGTTAGGTGAGCAGATCCTACTGTCACCCATTGTGAGCTCAAAAAGCTGAAAGGTCAAATCATCATCCAAAGAGCAGCAGAGAAGTTGATGTGGTATGGAGGAATGACTGTAATGAGACCATTCCTGGCTAGGTGAACATTCGAAATGTCGCCAGTAAGTGAGGGAGCCTCTTCCCGAGGTAGAGGATGATGAAGAAAAGCGTCATGAATGAGTATAACATGCGAGTGATGGCAACATACATAGTTCTTGAGTGCAGCAATTTTCAAATGACTTCTGACTCCACAGGCATTCCAAGAGATAACATGAAGTGGCATTCAGTTAACGGATTTACGTTTAGGTTTCTGGGATCAGGTGGAGATGAGGAGGTAGCATGAGCGCTGCCTTGTGATGTAGTATATAAGGGTCCCTTTGTTAATAGATCACTGATCCTCTCGGGCGAGAGACGATAGTGTCCAGCTTCTCCGTGAGGGTGGTGATAGCAATGATGGTATCCTGATGAGACTCAACAAGAGAAGTGAGTGCTTTCAGTGCAGGTGTGCTAACTGACCAGGCCATCGATGCACGCTTCAGTGGCATCAAAGCATGCTGTAAGTGCTGTGCACCGAGACATCAGAGAGGTAACGGGTTCACGGAGGTGGCAGTGTCCGGTGGTGATGACCATGGTGGCTGTGGTGATGGTACATGTGGAAGCGTGGCTCTAGAAGTCATGACAGGGCCTGAGCGTTTGGTGCAACCATGCCACACACTGACTCCTGGCCCATAACAACGAGGATATCTCCACTGTGAGGTGTCCAGTGCATGTAGGGTAGCGGTTCCGAAGTAGAAGTTGTAGCAGCAGTGGTAGGTTGTGAAGGGGTGCGATATTGGCAAGTCCGGGAGGCGCGGTTGGCAGCACACCACACACACACTTCTCCGAGGCAGAGCAGTAGCGTGATATGCCCCAATGCATGCCGAGTATTTTTTTTTTTTTTCGCACACGGTAGTTCGAATAAGTTTCAGTGAAATTTAAAGCTATTCAGCAATTTCTAAAGAACAAAGAAAATTTTCTGAAAGAGGTGCTTCGTTTTTCTCTACGATAAATTATCCTCATAGTTTCACAGATTTTGAAGGGCATGTGTGATTTCTCACATTCACTCCACTACATTGAAATCTTTTGACCATGTGAAGGTTGGTTTAACCCTGATAGATTTTCATTAGCATTAAAGAAATTCATTCCCCCCTAAAGCAGGGGTTCTCAACATTTATTTTTCCACCAAGTATATAAGGCCCTGAGCTATGAAACCATCTACCTGTACCACCATTAGTCTGACACTGAATAACCATTTCTAGTATATTACCACTTATTCATTAAGCAGTTGTACTACAATGGATACTTGTATTATCAGATAGCTGAAACTGTGATTATTTGATTAAGGAGTTAAGTATTAACATCATGATCCTTGTACAATTGATCACAATGGAAGGGATACACTTTTCCCAGGGTTGTGAAAGGTTACGACTTATGGCAACCCTTACTTATTCTTTTATGAATAAAGCTCCCACCACTCTTTAGATGGGCTTGTAACACAGATAGTAATTGACGCACAAGTGCCTGCTTCTGTTATATATATTTTCCCACGGTATCCTGAATATGCCTCCATTTCAAAGTTTACGTTTGTGACCTAACATGAATTACTTAATGCAAAATAAGAAATGGATTCAACATTAATTTTTAGGGCAGATGTAACAAACTCAACACTTGAAAAATAATCATTGGCACCCGCAGCATCCGACTCATAAGCTCATAATCAGCAGCTCAAAGAGTGAAGCCTCGAACATAATATAATTGCTGAATTAATAACTTAGTTCTTATATGAATATTTCGCTGAGGATTTTGTCGACAAAGAAATGCATCTCTTTGGATAATTAAATGAATTATGTAAATCCCTCTGAGACTGCACATGTAAAAGGAAGGTAGGTCATAAGACAACATTGCTGAGGCATCCCGATTGTGCATAAAGAAGGTGCACAGGCATCTACACACACACACACACACACACACACACACACACACACACACACACACACACCGAAGATATCAAACTATACCCTAAAGTCAGAGGAATACAATATATGGAGAAGAGACAGAAATTCAAGAAAAGGAGGAGGAATTATGATCCTAACAAACAAAAATCTACAAGTCAAAGAAATAGAACTAGATATACCCTCACAAGTAGAACTGATTGCATTAGAGATGAAGACATCTGAACGGAAAGCATTTGTGGCAAATTTCTACATGCCACCCAAAACAATCACTTGGAAAAGAGGCGAATGTGAAGACCTGGAAGAAAGCTCAATTCAGAGTTTAAGGACAGCTCTGGATCTTGTGTAGAAGTTTTTCCTAACACAGCATGTAAAGGAAAACACCAGAAAAAGAGGACTTGATGATCCATCAGTACTAGATCTTATATTTATTAGGCAAGAAAATGATATTGACAGTATAATGTATCATCCTCCATTTGGCAAAAGCAACAATACAGCTTTAAATTCCAACCTCAGGATTGCATATAACATAGTTGTCAGTAATGAGAGTTACATAAAGACCTGACCTGAAGAAGTACTTCTCAGAAATAGATTGAGAAAATGAGCTTAGAGGACAAGATTTAAAAATTTATATATAGAAAATTCAGTGATTTTTATGCAACAGGAGTCCAAAATTACATCCCTCAGCACAAAGAAACAGAAATGAATATAAAGAAATTGTTTAATACAGAATGTAAATAACCAAAAGAAAAAGCAGATTTCCGGTGGAATAGATACAGAAGACACAATAGTGAGAGGGCATATAACAACTATAAACAGGCAAGAAATTATTATACAAGGATAAGGAGGGAAGCTCAAAGGCAGTTTGAGGAAGACATTATAAATAAAAGTACTGATCAACCTAAGCTACTTTACAGCTACATCCGAAGCAAAACCAAAATTAAAAATAAAATACAGTCCATTATGGACGAGGGGATCATCTATACACAAGAGAAAGATATTTGTGAAGTACTAAGTAAAAATTTCCAATCAGTTTTTACAGAATAAAATAATTTTGAAAGATATGATATGGAACATGCATGCTTAAACCTATTACCAGGTATACAAATATAAGAAAAGAAGTACAGGAAGTGTTAAGTAAATTGAAAAAAAAAACATATGGTCCTGACTAAATTTCAGGTTGGGTGCTACATGAATGTGCAAAAGAGTTAAGCAGACCATTATATTTAATATTCAAGGAATCCATAGGTCAAGGTAAACTACCTGATATTTGGAAGAAAGCAAAGATTGTTCCCCTATTCATGAAAGAGAATAGACAGAATCTCCTCAACTACCGACCAGTATCACTGAACAGTGTCGTAAATAAGGTACTAGAAATGCTGATAAGAAAAGTTTGGGTAAACCATCTAGAAGACCACAGTATGATAACAGAAAGGCAGTTCGGTTTTAGAAAGGGAAAATCATGTGTTACTAATCTATTAAGCTACTGTCACAGAGTTACAGAAACATTACGGAAAAGAGAAGGATGGGTGGACAGTATCTATTTATATTTCAAGAAAGCATTTGACAGTACCACACCAAAGACTTTTGAGGAAATTGTACCATCAAGGAGGTATTCAAGGCAACCTGGACTGTTAGATGCAGGATTTTCTCAGAAAAAGGAAAATGAGAAAAAATACTAAGGGGAAATCACTCATCATCGAGGGAAGTGACTAGAAGAGTTCCACAGGGCTCAGTGCTGGCACCAAATAAGTTTTTAGTATATATAAATGGCATAGTAACAATGGAAGCTATGTAAATATGTTTGCTGATGATGCAAAAATACAAAGGAATATTACTAACAGATTCTTGCAGGGAGCTTCAAGAAGAATTAAATAAACTTCATGAATTGAGCAATAAATGGCAAATGGAATTTAATGTGGACAAGTGTCATGTTATTAAGTTTGGTGAAAGTGAAAGAAGACACGATTGGGATTACCAGTTATGAAACGGAAGATATGCTGTGAAAGATAATAACATCATTCATCAAACCAAACCTGGAGGATGCATCAGGAGTCTCGAATCCTCATTTAAAAAAAAAAAAAAAAATAGATAAAATGGAAATGTACAAAGGACAGCTACAAGATGGGTATCAAGCTAAAGGGATCTAAGCTACGAAGAAAGTCTAGAAAAACTGAATCTACCAACACTACAGGAAAAGAGAAAAAGAGGAGACATGATTATGCTCTATAAATGCATCTCAGGGAAAGAGAAAATAGACGTAAATGAATATATATTTTATGGGGAACCATCAACAAGTGGACACTGCAAAAAACTACATAAAAAGAGAGGCAATAAAGACGTAAAGGAATTCAGTTTCCCAAATAGGGCAATTGATCAGTGGAATGCACTACCGAATGAAACAGTGTGTGCCAGAACTATCCATAAATTTTAGGATATGTATGATAAAAATGGTTTAATACACGGGACAGTACGAGCTTGATTCATTCCTCTAAAGATACATTTAGGTAAGAACACACACACACTTTCTTCTCAGGTTACTCCACAATAGTACTTTAATCACTGTCTTTGAAATGAAACTATATGGCAGTCGTAGGCATTAGTGTATCACTATATATTTGTTACAATGTCATAAGTGAAGACATCTTGACCTGTATATCTGCCAGCCAAGTATTAAACAGAATTCTGCTGATTGTGTCATTGAAGTGTTACACATCCTGTGTAGCTTATACAATGTTCGTGGCCCATTCCTTCGTCCCTTTGATTTCCCTTTGTTATTTGTACTCCTACGTTCTAATATTTCTCTGATGCTTCACACTCTGCTCATCACCACAAACCATTGTCCGTCCCGCTTACCTTTCATGACTCTCCAGTTCTGCATTAGACAGGGATACTGTATATTAATTTGCATGTCATTTAAATTTGGTATTGCTGTATGTACGTTATTTAACTAGCTGCAGGGAGAGGCACTGTTAGCCGAGTGGCTAATGTCTCCCTGTCATCTACTGCTGATAAAGTATTGTTAAAAAACAGACTAACACCTATAAACATGTAATAGTACTGTATTAGTTTGTGAGCACGCTCGCACTCGCGTGCCTGTGTGTGTGTGTGTGTGTGTGTGTGTATGTGTGTGTGAGAGAGAGAATGGCTGGCAGCTGTAAGTTTTAACTTATGAAATAAACTGAAATCGAAATTTTGTATAGGACTGCAAATAGCTTTTATCTGACACCTCAGTATCGTCTCCTCAGCAAGTGTTGAGAAACCTACTAGGCGCTCTGATGTGTGTTGCTCCTTATCATTTTCAAGACACTGACAACATTACACCGTATGAATTAAGGAAAATTTTGTCATGCATGCATAATGCTAACTACATCAGGTCCCCGCTTGTCCAGTCGTATCCCCCACTCTCTCATTTGTCGTTTCCACAAACCGATACATAATGGGTATAGGAAATTATGGGCACTGATTCTTTGGAAGGAAGCTCTTATTTGCTCCCAATACATTTACGTTATAAATTTCTTGCCTTTAATAATTTATTATAAAAAAAAAACCTATTGCATGAAAATACTGATCAATTCTCTTCATGAATCATCAGGTAAATTTTTATGAAATCTGTGATATATTGCGTCATTAACCGAGGTGTGATTAGCCTGGTACTGGGGGGTCGCCTTGTAAGTCAACCGTAGCTCACCAAAGCGCAACAACACCAGACGAGATCCTCGATCCTCGCCATGGATCCTCACGACAAGCTAGCATTGCGGGGAAGTATAGTAGGTAGGCCTATACGGAAAAGTGGAATGTCACCAACTATACTGCAAGGGAACTTGGTATTATTTTCTGTATGATTTATCACTGGATAAGAAGGTGGAAAGATGAAGTTAACCACAAAGATCGCTCAAGACCTGGAATCGCTAGGAAAACAACAGCTGAGGACGATCAGAGAGCACCAAAAGTAGCAATAACAACCCTCCCACTAACGCCATGGCAGTGAGAGATGAGCTAAATCTTCAAGTGCCATCAGAGACTGTGAGCAGATAGCACGGATAGGGTAACACAGCCGGACATCTCCCACAAAGATGAAGTTTACAGACCGACATCGCCGACTTCGCCTTCAGTTTGCACAGGAACACGTGAACTCTAGGGCTGGGCAAGACTGGCTATATTTGGACTCGAAGAAATCGATTCTCAGAGGTGAAGGACTCGCTAGAATCGATACCAGAATCGATTCTTTTCTCCCTCCCCATCCCGCCTGCTACAGGCCGCCAAGCCACTAAGCTACTCGCTGTTACGAAGCAACTATATTCCTTCCAGTATATTGTGAGCGTTTGGGCGTTGGCCTTTCCTGGGGTTCCCGCACGTGCGAAGCTGCCAAACCCCCTACAGGGTCAATTGTCGGATGACAGGGTCAATTCCTTACGGAGTCAATATTCGGATTCTCTCTCTCTCTCTGCATAAAAAAAGAATGCTATACATTTTGTGTTGATAAGCCTGCACAGTATGATGAATTATTCGAATCTGAGAAGCCCTCCCCCCTCTCTCTCTCTCTGCATAATAAAAGGAACGCTATAAATTTGGTGTAGATTTATTTATATAATAAGGCTATACGGTGTGATGAATTATTCAAATTGGAGAAGCCTCTCTGTCTGTCTGTCTGTCTGTCTGTCTGTCTGTCTGTCTGTCTGTCTGTCTGTCTGTCTGTCTGTCTGTCTGTCA
>JAGKTI010032978.1:0-11781 GCA_018397915.1 Birgus latro | reverse complement strand
TTGCTAACTTGCCTTGAGATCAGCTGACGGGTCCTGAAGGTTGTCTTGCGAGGTCTCCCAGGCTTGGGAAGTGGAGTGGGAGGAATGGCCTCCCCACTGTCCTTGAACCGCTTCAGCATTCTCTGCACTGTCCTCAGTCTAACACCATCTGATTTGCAATAAATGGGAGTTTGTGGCCAGTTTTGTATAATCACTTCCACACGTTTGCCCTTGCTTGTGGTTACTTTAGGCATGATGAGAATGTGGTAGTAACCAAATAACTGTGTTATTTGAGTCAAAACATGCCCTCGTGGTGCATCACACACAGAGACAATCCTCCTCCTGTGGCCGCCCAAACATTACTAAGCCTGCTTCTGTGGTGCCAAACCTATCAAGCAGGGTTGCCAGCTCCCGTTGAAAAAGCGTCAGCTCATTTCGCATCACAGGGGAGGGTAGTATTGACCCTACTTCACTTAACGCGAAGAAGAATGACCGGCAATAAAACATCAATACTTTCCATGCCTACTGTATATATCACTACCATTATCTATAGATTATCTATCACCATCTATCTACCTATCATCACAACTGTCTATCCATCATTATCTATCAACTGTATCTACCTATCACAGGAACTCAATATAGTGAAGCAACTGTCAACATACCTGTCTCCAACTATCTGTCTATAAAATTATCTATCTGCCTATGGCGCAATCGTTAGAGAGGTGGCCTGCAGTCCTACCGGACCCAGGTTCAAATCCCAGCTGGGGCAGGGAACAGTTTAAGGATTTGAATGTCATAAAATTGGCTTTACTGATGTACCAGAAGATCCGCCGACATGTCATAAAAATACCCCCGCTAATACCAATACACCAGTCCTGTATGAGACAACCCTAGCATGTATTCAATATGGACGGTGGGTGTCAACGCCGAAGTGGTGACATGTACAGGTGTATGGTATGTAGGAGGACTGCTGGGCCTTGATAGCAGGCTATGAAGCCTATGCCCAGAGTCGGACACTTTAAGAAAAAAATAAAATAAATGAAAAATAATAATAATAATAATCCACCAATCTATCATTACATTTATCTATCCTATCCACCAATCTATCAGTCTATCTTACATTTATCTATCCTATCCACCAATCTATCTAATACATTTATCTATCTGTATATCAGTCTATAAAAAAAGTGAAGTAATAAACATACCTAGCTATCTTTTTTTTTTTATGCAAGGAAGAAGGAACCAAAGGCCACAGGCCTGCATACTGTTCCTTCCAAGAAAAAGCAAAAACAATATAAAGGAGAGCCAAATTCAAGATCCGTTCAATTCGAGATGCCTGGACACACTGCGTTTGAAAGACTGGAGATCATAGGAAGTAGGAAATACAGACAGAGGAAGACAGTTCCAGAGTTGACCAGTTGCATAAATGAAGGACTGGGAGTAACGGTTAACTCTTGCATTAGAGAGTTGGACAGAAAAGGGATGAGAGTTTGCTGCTAGACGGGCACTACGTGCCTGTCGTAGAGGTGGAGGGATGCAAGCAGACAGTTCAGAGGAACAGTGACCATTGAAGTAGCGATAGAAGAGAGATAAAGATGCAACAGTGCGGCGAAGAGACAAAGGTTGAAGGGAATCAGTAAGAGGAGGAGAGTTAATGAGACGAAAAGCCTTTGACTCCACCCTATTGAGAAGAGCTGCATGTGGGGAGCCTCCCCACACGAGAGTTGCACTCCATACACAGGCGAATAAAACCCGTGTACAAGGTCAACAACTGTGCAGGAACTTTCTATCATGTGAAGAAACTAACATTATCTATATCTATCATAAGTGGTGGAGCAACTGTCGATGTACTTTAACCCTTTGAGATTCTGACAACGCATTTTGAGTCATCATAAATCCAAACGTTGAGATTCTGATGACTCAAATTCGAGTCATAAGAAACAATACTGTACATATTTTTTGCATGTTCTCCATTTCATATTTGGCCATGTTCCACATACACTATCCTGTTTAGCATTTTCCAACAATCTGTTTTTACAGTGACGAGTACATTAGATAGATATGCATAATAAATAGGGTTTTACCACGAATAATATCGGTATAACCAGCATGGATATTTGCCATGGTGACAGTGAGTTATGCTTTTCTCTGTGAAAACTAACATAAATTGCCATAACCTGTATATTAATAGAAAGGGAATTTACTGTAGACTGACAAGGTGCTATCAATTTTCACGTAACTTTAATACTTTTTTTTTTTACAAATATTTTTCTAGGGAAGGGTGTGTGATTTTTCCCTTTTGGCTGACTTCTACTTCTCCTATTGGCCTTTTAGCTATTGTATTACCTTTCTCAACCATACTACAATAAAGAGCAACTATTCTGCTTTAAAACAGTACCACATTCATTAGTCTACCATAAAAATTTAGTGTACAGTGGCCGATTAAATAAAAATAACGCTGCGCAATGGCGCACTCTATGTGCGCATGGTTGAATCTGGCACAGACACAACCGGTGGAAGGCCGTAAATGTCAAAGGGTTAACTTGGCCAAGGAAAGTGCTAGTCACAGAGAAGTGCTATGGAGGGATATATAGCATAGTATTAACACTAGAATATGATGCTAGTCACAGAGAAGTTCTATGGAGGGATATATAGCACAGTATTAGCACTAGAAAAGGATGCTAGTCACAAGGAAGTGCTATGGAGGGATATAGTATAGTATTAACACTAGAATACGATGCTAGTCACAAAGAAGTGCTATGGAGGAATGTATAGCATAGGATTAACACTAGAATATGATGCTAGTTACAAATAAGTGCTGTGGAATGGAATTATAGCCACAAAAGGGTAACATTCTTCGCCAATTTAAAAGTGAAAGAATTATTGAAAGTTAACTCACGATTTTGATGCATAGTAGTAGTAGTGGTGGTGGTAGATGACTGTGGTAGTATGATTTTGATGCACAGTAGTGGTAGTGGTGGTAGTAGACTGTGGTAGTTTTGGTAGAAGCAGTAGTAGTGGTGGTGGTGGTAATGGATGTAGTAGACTGTGTTAGTAGTGATGGTGGTAATGGATGTAGCAGACTGTGTTAGTAGTGGTGGTGGTAATGGATGTAGTAGACTGTGTTGGTGGTAGCAGTAGTGGACTGTGGTAGCTGTGGTGGTGGCAATGCTGACAATTTCATCTTCTCATCGTCACTACACAGTTTGGCCTTGCAGGGGAGGTTCTTGCTTGTGGCTGATGGGTCTGCTCCTTTAGACAAGCACAGGTACAACAATAACAAACTGAAAAAATAATCTGATTTTAGCAAACAACATCAAGTTAGGGAATATATATATCTCTCTCTCTCTCATACAGCAAGTTTTCTTTATCTATCCATCTATCTATCTTATGTATCTACCTAGCACACATCTATAGGAAATAAACAAACAATAACTTTGTTACATGGGAAGCATCACTCATTCGTATTGTTTATTAACCCCTTTGTGGCCGCTGGCATCGAATGATGCTTAGCCAATACATGGCTGCTGGTGTCGTTTGTGCGCGGCCTATAAAAAACTGCAAAAATTTTTGGGAAGTGATTAAATGTTCTGAATGTCTTCAGACTGACCTATAATACACTCCCATACACCCCATCAAGCAGTTCAGAGCCTGCTGCTGTGATGAGTGGATGTTTTATTTTTTCACTCTCAGTCATGCCTAAATAAGCACAACTACATCCATTATCTCGACCCAGGCAGAAAATATCATCTTTGTCCTCTTTTGCAAAACACACACAACCACCTTTTTATGATTATGAACTAATACAGGCACAAACAAAAAAGGCATGATAAGTGAAACATACATTTTTGTCTTGGTAACTTCACCTATTTGCTCAGGTTCGTTGTAATGGTTTGGATCATTCGATGCAGTGTGACTTGTAGAAACCTGTGAAAACTTTTGGGAAGTGAACAAACATCTGGGACATGAGACTGCTCTTCAGTTCACCCTCTCATGTATTCTCTCAGATTCTCAGTTCACCACCTGCTGCCGTGATGAGTGGATGTATGATTTTTTCACTCGTGGCTATGCCTAAAAGCACATAGTTACACCCATTATCTCGACCCAGACAGAAAATATAACCTTTTTCCTCCCTTGCAAAACACACACAACCACCCAGTTAACAAGACAGCAACATATATTGCGAGTGTAACAAGGTAAAATGAAAAAGAAGGGTGAACGTGTTAATATGGAAAAAATAAGTTTTCCCTCACCTGTAAACGTATTTATTTCTGCTTTGTCTCTGTGTTTGTAATAATTAGACTTGTATTTTTGAAACTGCATTACGAATACAGTTTTAGCTATACACGTCATGTGAGAGCTGGAAGTTGCGACTCAACTTCTGTATTGCTAATCGGATCTGACCCTCCACTTTCATCTCCTGTGGGAGAGCCTAGCGTCAGAGGACATGCAGTTTTCTCATTTAGGACTGAAAATTCAACTCTTTCACTCCCTTTTCCAAGCATGGGCACAACAATAACATAAATAACTCGAAACTACCATAAACATATATCATTAAGGTGAAAAAATACTCATAATTTTTTTTCTAGTCATTCCTAACATATTATGTACTGAAATCATTCTATATCATCATATCTCCTATATGCGCAACATTTCAGCAACATTCGCATTGTTTTGGGGGGTAAAAACAAAAACTAACAACACCTGTGAAGTTGCACTGCCGCCCCATCTCTTCGCGGCAGATATCAGTTTCCGATATTTCTGCAACTTTCGTGCTCCATTTCAAGCCACAGAAGGGGTTTAGGAAGCTGGGATTTGCACTGTTAGATGCGTCTGAACTTTCTCTTCAATATGGCAAGAGAAAAAATCAATTTTCAATACTTCAGAAAATGGCCCCCGAGCTGGCCTGTGGTGCTTGGAAAATTCCACACCCTTGGCCATGGAGGGGTTAAGGCTCTCTACCATTTTTTTTTTTTTAAATTTTTAATGCAAGGAAAAAGGAACCAAAGGCCAGGAGCCCACAAACCGTTCCTTCCAAAAAAGAAATACAATACATAAGGGAGCAAATTCAAGAGCCAATCATTTCAAAATACCTAGACCCACTGCGTTTGAAAGACTGGAGATCATAGGAAGCAGGAAATACAGACAGAGAGAGACAGTTCCAGAGCTGACCTGTTGCATAAACGAACAACTGGGAGTAACGGTTAACTCTTGCATTAGAGAGTTGGACAGAAAAGGGGTGAGAGTTGCTACGTACTCGTCATAGAGGTGAAGGGATGCAAGTAGACAGTTCAGAGGCGCAGTGACCATTGAAGTAGAGATAGAAAAGAGATAAAGATGCAACAGTGCAGCAAAGAGACAGAGGTTGAAGGGAGCCAGTAAGACGAGGAGAGTTAATGAGACAAAAAGCCTCTGACTCCACCCTATTGAGAAGAGCTGTATGTGGGGAGCCTCCCCACACGAGAGTTGTACTCTACACGGGCGAATAAAACCTGTGTATAAAGTCAACAACTGTACAGGGGTAAAGAAGGTATGGAGTTGGCTTAGCACACCTAATCTCTTGGAAGCAAATTTTACAAAAGATGCAATATGACCTTTTCAAGATAAGTCCCAAGTGAATGAAACCCCAAGCATATTCAAGGATGATGCAGGACCGAGCTGGATATTATTAAACATTAGCGGGTACTCCAGTGGAAGATTTTGTCAGGTTGATAGGTGTAAAATCTGAGTCTTTGATGCATTAAAAACAACAAGATTATTTTTACCCCAGTCATGAGCCAAGTCAGACATTAGGTGTGCCACAGCCTCATCCCTTGATCTCTGGCAGCCTCTCTTCAGTCCTTTTATTATTCGTATGGTTTATGAAGGCTCCAACATACTTGCATGCGTCGGCCTTGGTCACCAAACGGTGGCTCTCCATGCTGCTTGATCTCTGGCAGCCTCCCTATTCAGTTATCGACACCTCCATATCACCTCGTCCTCCACCATCCAGATGCACTCCCTCCAACCCACACCTCTGAAAAAATGATATATATATATTGGTAAGAAAATCCTAGCCAGTTTTTTGTGGGTTACTGAGTCTCCTTGGTTACTAGTCAAATTAGTCTCCTTGGTTACTAGCAAATTTCTCCTTGGTTACTAGTGAAACTGGTCTTTTTGCCGTGAATGCATCATCAACATATACAGTATAAATGCAAACCAAATTGATATACACGAGGAATAAAATGACGAATAATCCTAAAATTAACACAATAAAAATATAATAATAATAGAAATAATAATCATAATAACACTCTCTCAATTGTGCGTTGTAATTCAGCCAAACGTTAAGTGGAATAAAGCCAAATGGATATTGGACAGTACCCCCATCACCATCAGCTCAACATTGGGCGCTGAGCCGGACATTGTGGTACTATCTGACGTCTCAACCCTCTATCCTAAAAACTTTACCATGAATACAAGATAAACACTAAACAAAATAAAATACAGTAATATAGTAACTATACAGTGTTGAGCCGGATACTGTGGTATTATCTGTCTCAAGCCTCTACCCTGAAAACTTACCATGGGTAAAGGTACCAAGCCTTCAGTGCTGGTGGACATGGAGTAGTAGAGGATGTCAGGTGGAGCTCTAATGAGGCCTGGGGGGGGGGGGCTCATGTGGTGGTGCCCAGCTGGGGTGAAGAAATGGCCATGGTGGTGCCCGGCTGGGGTAAACAACGTCAACGTAAGAAGTTGATGACTGGGGTGACAGAGGCCAGTACAAGGAAGTCAAGGCCCGGGGCTAAGAGGGACATTCCAAGGAGGTCTATCTATGGAGTGTCTGGTGTCACGAGACAGAAAAAGGACGTGATGGGGGCCTGCCTGGGTATCCTACTCGACTGCAGTTTTATCACATTCTCATGGCCCTGGCATCGGCAAAGATGGGCCGACAGTTAGGATGCTTGCAGTTGTCAAGAAGGACATCCACTGTAATACAAACCTGCTGGAGCCTCGAGATTTCTACCACTTCGTCGTCATCACCGCCCTCCATTCCTTCATGTTTTGCACTCCCTAGTCTCGTACTCCACAATTTCCCTGTAGGACAGTCTGGTGCCTGGGGTCGCCCTTGTCCACTTCCAGCCAGTCGTGGATCGTGTTGCCAGTCACCTATTCTGCTGATGATTCTATACACCAGACAAAGTCCTGAGTTTCAATACCGGTAAAGTCAGCAGTGGTCTCTTCACCCTCGAAGAGCTTGTTCCAACCATGCTCAAGTGTGAGTGCAGTGTTCCCTCCAAGCCTGTGCCCAGTTGTAGATTGCAGACTTAAAGGAATACCACTTGAGGCTGGCTAAGGTCCTTTTCCTTGCTACGGTTTGTGCCTTGGGCTGCCTCCTCGTCCTTGAACACAACCATCACATCTTCCGGTACAGCCACTTCATTGTTGCAATGATACCCTGGTCTATGGGTTGCACGATGGAGGTCGAAGTAGGGGGCAAGAACACGACCCTAATACCACCTCCATCCCTGAAGGATAAGCAGGAGTGTTGTCCAGGAGCAGCAGAGCCTGCACTTGGAGGTTGGCAAGGCCAGGACTCTGATAACGGGTAATCTCCTTCACAGCATGATTGTAGAACCAATCTTTGAAGATCTTGGCTGTTAACCAAGCCTTCAGCGAGTGGAAATAAGTCCCCGGGAGACGATTCATTAATCCCCTGAGGCAGCGTGGCTGTTTGGCGCGCCACTACAACAGGTTTCAGATGATGGGAACTTGCATTGGCACAACTTAAAACAGATGCACTGTTTGCTTGCCTTACAACCAAGTAATGACTTCCACATCAGCCAAGGTATTACTTAACAGACCCAACATACCCTTTTCATCAGCATTATAAACCTGATTGAGACATAACCCATCTTCATCAATCATGTTTATAAGCTTCATGCCATTCATCAATTCCTTCCATGTCTGCATCCAACACTCCACCACAGGCCATCTTGTTGCACACCCCATGTTGACAATTAAAAAGAGTCAGGCAACCTTACAACACCTTGCAGTCTGTGATGCCCAGTTGCTCAGTAAACTTGATGGTGCAGCCCTCAGCTCAGTGAGACTCACAATCACGCCACTGCCACGCTATTGTCAAAACCACTTCAGTCAGGCCTGGTCAAGTTCACCAAAGCGTGGCTCGGCCATCATCTTGCACTGGTACTGTTGCACAGTGTCACCATGTTGACCCTGCAAGAACATCTTGATGCAGTGCTTGTTCTTCCATCCGTCCTGCAACATGGTCTGGGACATGTGCAGTGCTCCATCAGCCTTCTGATGGTCCAGCCTTGCACCATCTTCTCCATGGAGAAAACAGTACAATGCCTCTTAGTTGGATGGTGGAGACACCACGGAGCCAACAACCGGGACAAAACACAAGGCCAGCAGCACCTGCAGCTGCCACGGCACCACCACAACAGCCACAAACCCAGCCACCACGCACACCCAGCATCAAGCACAACCAGCATCAAGCACAGCAATGAGCACTGAGGCCACAGGTGAGGCACATGGGAAGGATAAACAGCACTTGGGGTTGGCATCACGTGTACTCGTATACCTTACTGTACGGTACGGTATTTCCACGTTCACAATACAGCACTAGGATACGAACACTGACAGGCAGTTAGCTTTGCCAACAACAAACATACACAACTGAGTCACAACACTAGGGTTTTGTGATGTGGTGGGAAAAGTGTAGTGCACAGACATGTCTTCACTACACAACATCCACAAGCGAGAACAAGAGTTTGGCGGTGAGCTCAATATGCTGGGTGAGCCACTCCTGCAATGGTTTCTGATTGGCTGACACGGTAGCAGGCGTTGTCATTGGCTCACGTGTTTTGGGGTTTTGTAGGGTGCCAGTTGACTACCATTCATGAGCCAGCTGATATACCTCAACGCTGGATATTGCATAAAACCTACCAGTTTGTCCCACTGTGGTGCCGGATGTTGCATAACTTTGCCAGTAATTGCTTTAACCCCTACACGCCGGGGGTTTTCCGATGTCGCACGCTCCTCCCCATGAGGGATGAAAAAATACCCTTACCTCAAACCCAAATATCTGACAAACTATAACAGCTGGAAAAAAAAAAAAATTAAAGATACATGAAACTCACCAACTCTTCCTCTATAAAATGCAAGTATCGCCACATCTCCAGGTGGTCCCATCGATGAGCAAGGGTAAGTTAAAGGTCAAACGGTGGTGGGAAGACGCTTGCGGCTACACACATCAACCGGCGTTGCTCTGCGCCCAAAATAGTGACTGCTATACACATCAGCCGGAGCATAGGGGTTAATAGAGCCGAGCCAGTAGCGCTAGATATTACATAAGGCAGGATACTGCAACGACGGATTATTGCAGGTTTAATGTACTCCTAAAATTATTGGAAAATGGCAAAAACAATCCCAAAATGAATGAAAAATAAAGGAAATGATCTCGAAAGGAACGAAAAATGTAGAAAATGATCCAAAAATTATTGAAAATTAGAAAATTATTCAAAAATGAATGAAAAAAAATAATCCCGAAATGAACGAAAAAGAAAGGAAATGATCCTGAAATGAATAAGGAAATAACCCTGAAATGAATGAAAAATGAAGGAAATATTCCTGAAATGAACGAAAAAATAAGGAAATGATCTTGAAATAGACGAAAAATTAAGGAAATCTCCACTCTACGTCATATACTCTCCTCGTTGGTCTCTCACTCCATCCCCCCAGCTCACACCCCCGTCTCTCATATGCCTCTCCATCCCTCCATCTCATCGTCAGTCTCCCTTTCCCTCCACCTCACATTATACCAACCGACATCTAATTATAATTATATGAGAATGCTCCCTAATTATCACTAACACGCACTTCGTGACTAGCACAACCACTCCTAAATATTCAATTATTTCAACTGCCACAATAAATAAATTCAGAAATTACCCTGAAGTAAAGTTAATATGGATAATTAAAGAATAATATTCAAAAAAATTAATATCACTTACCGTCCAAAACTACGGTACGGAGAGGGGACGGGAGTCAGGGGGGGAATTACCAAATTTTCATTTTTTCACAAATTCTGGTTATTATTGAACTGAAATCATCATCAAAAACTCAATTATTGTTTCAATCACCTCTAGGGTCAGTGGCGTTAATATTAACTTCCGAAAAGAGTAAGTAAGGCGATGACCAAATTAATCTCCGAACGTTTCACCGCATGTTCAACTCGATTTTCATGACTTTTTGACCAAATTCTATTTCACTCATTACCAGAACTACCTCCCAATATTCAATTACTATTTCAGGCATCAGCAGAGTCAATGGCATCCGCGTTTTGCCTTGAAGTGGCGCTAATAAGACGGGTTGAAATTTGAAATATGCCAACTCGCCCGACTTATCACCTCGCGTCGTACCTAATTGTCATCATTTTTTGACAAATTCCAATTTCACTTACTACCAAAACCTATATCAAATTTTCGCTAATATATCAGGAACATATACAGTTAATGGAGTCAATACTTACCTTGAAATAGATGTGATATGGCAATCTGAACCCCATGATACACACCCTACTGCTTCCCCATTGTCCGCCATATGCGAGAGTAGAAAGCAGGAATCAGTTGACCGTTATCTTTACATTATAAAAAGCAGTGTCTAGAAAATTAATTAACAAAGCATAAATTATATAATACCTCAAAAATAATTTTAAATATAATTTCTACTTTATAAACCCCTTGCTTGAATAAACAGGGGAAAAAAATTATGTACGGAATAGTAATGGATTTGACTATCTTTTCCCATTGTTGCCACTCAAGAATCTCCAAAATTTCAACATCACATCGACTTTGGCATCATACTATCAAATTTTTCACCTAAATCCATATATTTAATCATCATACATTTAAATTTTTATTATATATGTTTCCATATACCATAATAAAGGGGGAAGTTACGCTAGTTATTTTTAATAGCATATGGTTTTCCCCGATTAACTTGCATACCATGGCGTTAAAATTTCAAATCATACATTCGACTTTCGTTCGTTAATCTGCCAAATAAGTTAGGATTTGTTTATTTCAGGCGAGATTTCTAATGATAAATGAGTTACTGAAGGTTACATGTAGCTCTTTTAAATATAAATGTCTTCCTAAATCGAAATAAAATGGGCGAAACGAAAAAAAGAGAAGACCACGATAGCAATGCCTGACCTAAATCGTAATAAAATGGACGAAACGAGTATATAATGACCAAGATCTAGTAATCTTTGATACGTAGCTCCATTTACTGAGGGATTTATTATGCCTACTGTACTTCAGCATTCCCTTGTATGCTATTTTTCCTTTAATATCAACCTCATGTCTCAAATTCAAACCTTTATATATCTATCTATCTATTGCCAGACGCCTCAATCCCGCACGGAGTGGCCACAAACCAATCGCCTCCATGTCACTCTGTCCCTTGCCATTTCACTACCACGCTCCCAACTCACTTCCCCCTCTCTCATATACCTCTCCACTCCATCTCGTCCTGGGCCTCCCCCTCCCTCTCGCCCCCTCCACCTCACTCACATACACTCTCCTCGTCAGTCTTTCACTCTCCATCCTCTCCACATGCCCAAACCACCTTAACGTGTTTCTCCTAACGCTTCCCATCACGTCCTCAACCACACCACAACGCTCCTTCACTTCCTCATTTGTTAGTCTGTCTCTCCATGACTCCACATGCTCCTCTCAAATAACTAATTTCCACTGCTCTCACTCTTGACTTCTGTCCTTCCAACAGGGTCCA